>PVKA01025752.1:0-32589 GCA_004027165.1 Ctenomys sociabilis
CTGGACTGTGTTGGATTGTGGTGTCGAGTTCAAGAACCTAAGGTAGTTGAATGTCAATGGAGTGCCCACTTTTGACAGGTGTAGACAAAGGAAGGGTTGTAGAAAGAAAAAATCAGGATGTGTGTGTATAGACAGTACAGTTGGGATAGATAACGCTGTGCTTCTACATAATTCTATGAGAGGCAAGATCTGCACTAACTATTTCACATTCTTAGGTGCACTAGGGAGATGCACCTCGGTTCCGCTCTGTGTCTAGGTGTTTCCCGCCCCACGCCCAAGCCTCATGCAGTCCTGGGGCAGCTTCCAGAGCCTGTGATTGATTATTGTGGGTGTGGATACTGCTCAAGCCCTGAGGAAGGTAATTTGCATTACAATGTAAGGAGAGGAGAGAAGCTAGCTAACTGCCACTTCCTTCCCTCTCTCTGCTCTTTGTCACCACCTGGAAAGGTGGCTCTCTGCCCTGTGCCACTCTGCCTTACAGCCAGCTGTGTACGGACTGAAATCTTCAGTAACTGTGAGCTAAATAAACTTTTCCTTCCTTCATTTTGAGTGTTGGGCATTTGTCCCAGCAACAGCAGAAGAACAACACAGATAACCTCTCTGATGAAAATATACAAATGGCAAATAAATATTTGAAAAAAATGTTTAACATCACTGGTCATTTGAGAAATGCAAATCAGAACGTCCCTTCTTATCACAGCTGGCCCCAGCTTACTCATGCTGGCTCTAGCTCCTTCCTTTGCTGAGACAATGCCTGATTAGTCCTGATTGAGGCCTGCACAGTAAGCCACTCCCTGGAACACTCTGCTGGAAATGTACGAGGTGATCTGAGACCCCCCTGGGCGGACAAGGAGGAAAGGATTGGGGGTGGCCCCTAAGAAGCACCTGGGCTGATGGTCTTACAATCAGGCTAGACACTTCCCTTTGTGGAGCCAGGTGATGCTAGTAGTGGTACCCCAGGGACACCTGGCAAGTGAATGGGGAACTCTCTCTTCAGAGTTCTTGACCTTGTTCCTGGGCCTTGAAGGTAGGCATCGACTTTATCACAAAACACTCCAGGAAATGAGCAGGCCCAACCCACTAAGGAACCCTTTAAGGAAAGGGAACTGCCAGAACTCTCTTCACAGGACAGATACCGGTGCCCCTGACCCCCTTGCTTATACTTCACCTGAGAGACTTCATTGACCACCTGGTGATCAAACTGTCCATGGACTTTAAGTGTCCTCTCAAGATGCTGAGATTCTCCTGGACACAGGTTCTTGGCTGAACAGAACTATGAAACACCTGTAGCGGGCCAAATACTTGTGTAGGAGAAAGTGACTTCAACCTGCGCCAGACCGCCTCCAAATAGAGGCCAGCCCTGCTGAGGGCCATCTGAGGATTCTTTCTCTTAAAGGCCCTAGGGCAGGCCAAATAGCTCAGTGGACTAAAGCATCTGCAAGCAGGCTCAGGGGAAGGAGGTTCGATCCCTAGGCCAGCGGTGCTAGCTCAGCCTCTGGGGCAAGCTGAGACCGCAACTGAGACTAGGCGTGGTGGCGCACAGCTGTAATCCCAGCTCTTAGGAGGCTGTAAACAGGCGGATCACTATGAGTCCGATCCAGTAGTGAGACCCTGAACATCCTTAGACCTTTTCCTAAAATACACACACACAAAAAAGTTATGCTCTTCTATTGGGGTCAGGGAGACAGCTCAGTAGAATAAGCACTTCCCTGGTAAGTATAAGAGCCTGAGTCAATTCCCAGCTCCACAAAAAAAAAAAAAAAAAAAAAAAAAAAAAGATGTACATGCCTATATAGTAAACATTAGTTCACAAAATTAGATACTAAACTGTCCAGGGTAGGCCAAGTACCTCACTTGTTTAAGTGCCTGCTTAAGAAAACTAATCAGGCTCAGGGTACTGTGGGTCCATTGCCAGATCCTCAGGCCTTACAAGACCTGCCCTTAAGGCATTGTGAGCCAGCCACCAAAACATCCATCTTCAAGGCCCTGTAGCTTTTGTTGGTCTGTCTCCTCTACAGAGCAAGATTCCCAAAGAAAAAGGACAAAAGTTGCCTGGACAGTAACACAATGAGTTGGAAGAGGCAACACAAGAGAGCCTCACGAGTGAGCTCCCGGTAGGGTGGTGGGACGTCAGTGATGGTGGGGACAGGGCCCTCCACAGGGCTCCCCCCAGAATTGTGTTGCACATAGTAGGGGTCCAACAAGGGCTTGTGGAATCACCAGGAGGGGCCTTGCTGGCAGGGTTTCTAGGTTTTGCCTCACAATGCAACCCTGGATGGATCTGCGGGCCACTGTCACAGGAAGGCAACGGGGCAGAGGCTGCAGACATTTGTCTTTGATTAGGTTTTCATATTGGCACAGCCTGCACACAGCGAACATTAAATTTTCTGTCTCACAATTACATTAAAAGGTAGATAAGCCCCTAGTAGCTTACATTTGCCATTTCTGGTTCTAATCCAACAAATCACCCTTTATCCTGCCTCCCTCTCGCGCACATGCCATCCCGTCTCCCGCAGGGCCCCCCAGCTCCAGCTGTGAAGACCCATGTGAGCTGGACTGCAGCCTGGCCGCCTGGCCTAGCTTCTAGACTTGCAGGACTTTTAGGCCCTTCTTATCTGTGGCTTCCCAAGGGGACCATAAGGCAAGCAGCTTTAACTGAGCTCCTTCCATTGTGCAAGCCTCACCATCATGAGCCAATAAAGGAAGAGGCAGGGAGCAGGGCCTCCCTTGCCTCTGCAGGGGCCATAGCATCTCACTGTGACTTTTCTGTCCTGCCCTGCCAAGCAGCAAAGCACATGCTAAGCAAAGCTCAGGGTCTTCCTCAAGGAGTACCACACCAGGTAAAGCTTTAAGTCACTATTGAGGGCAAGGTATGGACAAGGTTCAGAATAGCTTCTTCCCAGACCCCTGGGGCCCTTATTGCTGTGAGACCTCAGCCCACCCTCTCTCACCCTTTCTTGGCTCCCCCACCTTCCTGGGATGTGAACATGGCAACAGTGAGATCTGTGGCCCATGCAGCCACACCTCTGTCACCAGAGGCTAAGTCCTTGGGAAAGAATCCCATAGTCTTTCCAGAATGGTCCCAGAAAGGACTACACCACTGAATGTCATCACAGGGCCACCATACCCTGCTGGTGGAGGCCCACTGCCCTGAGCTCATGGTGTCCAGGGCTCCAAATCCATGCAAATGTCCCATTCTTTCATCTTTCTTCCCAGTGCCTTCCACATGAGTCCTCTCACCTTCCTGTGCCTGCTGGTGGGAAGCCAGGCCAAGCCCAGCTTCTACTCAGCCTGGACACAGCCAGGAGTCTGCAGCTGGGACCTGAGGCTACATGTGCGGGCCATGGACCTCCATGCACAACTCTAAAAGAACATGCATGTCTAGAGGACACTGACTTTCATCTGTGCCACACCCTCTCTCAGACAAGGAGCAACCCCCACTCCAAAGGAGGTGTTCGCTGAAGAGCTTCCCATCACGACCCCTCAAAGTCCTGAGCCAGACCACTGATACCTTCCCAGAATCTTGCCCCACCTGAATCAGGGAAGAGAGGCCATTTGTCTCTCTGGGAACTCTAGAGAGATAAAGAGGGAAAGTTAGGACGAATGGAGGGAAACTGAGCCCCAAGACAATGTCCAAGTCTGGTCCTAGCCTTCCTCATTGCTCAGAGACCCTGGGTCACATATCTAAGGTTGTTTACACTGGGCTTGGCTGGACCAGGGAACCTCCAATGTCATGCTTGCTTCACTCATCAGCACTGCCGGTGGCTGTGTGCCTATCCCACCAGAAACCAACAGATGGCCATAAAGTCCTGGATGGCCCCCAGGTGCCTTCCTAGCTCGAGGGCTGTGCAGGGTGTTCATCGTCCCTGTCATCCTGAAGGCCCTGGCACTGCTGTGAAGACACAAGTGAGTGACTCCTCTTCTCCGAACCTTCATCTCCTCCCTACAAAACTTGGATAATAAGAGCTTTCCCTGCAGAGTCCACAGGATGGATGAAGCAAGGCCTTCTGCATGCTCAGTACACTGCCTGGCATATGGCAAGTGCTTGGTATGGGAGCCATTATTACCCAGCTCCTCCTGCTCTATACACTCAGGTCCAAAAGCCCCAAAGTCTGGGACCTCCTCTTTCTAAACAGAGCCAGAGTCTGAACCGGTGCTTTGCCTTTTAACTGACATAGCCATAGAAATACTAAAACTCTTCCTTTCCTGTAACACCACCAACCCTCAGGAGCACAGGCTCACATATATTCTCACACGTGTGCTCACATCCATGCACAATCCACATACACAAGGCCTCCTGCACACACATGCACATTCGTACATGTACCCACATAGTTCATATCCATGCACACATGAAGACACGCACACATTCATTCCTGGACACACATATGGCGTTCCCACACTCACACACATACACACATGCACGTAGAGCCACATGCCCATGCGAATACTCCTGTACCTATGCGTGTGCTCTTCAGTGGGAACACGCACCAATGGTCCCACATGCTCACGGTCACGCACGCACTCCTGGACCTTCTCCGCACAGTCACTCATGACGCCACTCAAGCACATGCCCCTTGTTTGCCCCTCAGAAATATTTACTGTCTTTTCAGACCAATAATGTACTTTTGAAGTCCCCAGATGGACATCATTGGCTTGAGACCTCAGATACCAAGCACTAGCCATGCAGCCAATTTTTATGACCCGTTGTGAACCTCTGGTAATGGAGGTTGGCCGTGGAAATGCATGCACAGCCCGAGCTGTGGGGGACAGTGTGCTGGGCAGGAGAGCCAGAGTGGAGGCATGAGGGCTCGGTCACCAGCCAGCCCATGACTCCCAGGCCATGCAGCACACGGGGATCATGAATGTCAGCCCTGATGCTCCCTGTCCCTCAAACAAAAACTGCCCTACTTTCTTCTAATATCTGGTCTCAGTTTCCTCTCAAATTAATGAGACTTTCATCCACAGCATATGGATTTAGCTTTCCACATGTGCCCTCCAAAAGATGCAAGGTTTTAGGGAGCTGGTTGCCCCATTACAGACAGTCTGCCTCCACTGTCTTTCTTAAAGCTCAACTCTTATAAGTCCCTAAATTGTTGATACTTTCCAGATACCAGCAGAAGTGCTAGATTGACTAAGACGGGAACAGAAAGCCTCAGTCTGCCCTTCTGAAGGGAGGAAGAGTCCCTGGTCACCCCACACACACACACAAAATACTGATCCGATAGAGAAGAACAAGTAGTAGGAGCAAGTTCTAGGATGGTCCCAAAGATGCGTGTGGCTGGGGAGCTTCTCCTCAGGTCTGGGCCCCCAGATCTGTTCTCAGAGTGCCTCTTTCCAGTGGGCACAGAGGAGGACGTGAACTAATCCTAGGGCTGCAGCAGCTAAGGATGGGGAGGGAACATAATTCTCAGGATGAAGCAGCACACAGTGGTCCCCGAGAGCCACTCTGCTGAGTTAAGCATTGCCCTCTTGAGTCTTCGGTGGCAAGTTCCTGAGCACGTACATCCACCCTGCTGGGACTGAGCAGAGTGGTGACCAGTTGAGAGGGTGGCAGAGTCCTCGGTCTACCAGCAGCAGAAGGAAGGACGAGGCAGAGTTTGGGGCTGTGTTCTTGGAAGGCACCTCACCACCTCTGGAGTTTCCTCATTCAGCCACAGCCCAGCCTGTTGGACCCGAATGTGGTGACCCACCTACCCACTGTGAACCCGCACTGCTGAAGCCACCACTGGTCACCCAGGGCACGGCGCAGTGCATCTCAGTGGCCCATTTCCAGGACACACATTAGCCACTGAGATGCACCCAGAAAGACACTACTCCAGGGAAGCCATTCAGCCTATCCTGCAGGCTGGCTGCCCCGTCCATCACCTGCCCCATCTTTTTAGACCAAGGATTGCAGACTGGCAGTGATGAGCCAGTGAATGAGTCCTTTCTGTGCATGTGTGGTCTTCATCTCAGTTGGTTGGCTGGTTGGTTGGGTTTTGTGGTAGCGGGGATTGAATCCAGGGCCTCTACACTGAGCTCAACTTTAAACCCCTTTTATACATTTTTCACTCTTCAGATAGTTTTGCTAAGCTATCTAGGCTGAACTCAACTGGAAGTCTCCTGCCTCAGTCTCCCAGAGGGCTTGGGATTACAGGTGTGCACCACTACCCCTAACAGAAATGAAAGAGTTGGAGTAGGGGAGTACTGAGAATGGACCCCAGGGCTTTCCATATGCTGAGTTAGTGCTTTGCTCCTGAGCTATCCTCCCAGCTCTCATGTGTTTCATTTTTAATTTTTGAAATTCAATTTTAATATTAGATTTTCACTCTCTTGAATCACTAGAAGAGCCCAGTGGAGAGGTTTGCACCAAGTCCACCCTGCCCTCTAGAGCGTTGCCTAGAAACATCCCTGAGGACCACCTAGAGCTCCTTCAGAACCTCTCTGTCCTTCCAGGAGAGCCCAAAGCTCAGCAAAAGAGGAGACTGGGGCAAGCCGAGCCCCTCCTCCTTCCTTCTGTCCACAGTGAGCACCCACCTACCCCATGTGTGCGCGTGAGTGCTGTATACACGTTTGTGAGCACACACACCACACTCTCCCCCCCACACACCATTCCCTGGCTGGGCACCTGCCTAGAACATCCACACCACCCCATCCTAGGTCTGCTTTTACTGCAGCCTCCCTCCCGGGCTCCCTTCACAGCCCTCTCAGCTCCTGCTCTGTTAATGTGGATGTAGGTCTTACCTGCCTTCCTTTTTGACAACTGATTTCTCAACCTGCTTAGTAGAGGGGCAGAGAATGAACATCCAGCATGAACTCACATAGATGAAGGATGACAGAGTCAGGATTTGAACTCAGACCTGAGTACAGCTCCTCAGCCCCAAGCCTCAAGGATTCCCATGCTCCTGTGTCCTCTGTGGCTCCTGCCACTTCTCTCCAGCTCATTCTACCTCAGTTGATGAGATGCTAGGCTTGATTCTCATTAGAACCACCCTAAGTGCCCCATACAGTATGACAGGAGGCTGGGGCAAGAAGATCACAAGTTCAAGCCTAATGTGGGCAACTTAACAGTTTAGTGAGACCATGTCTTAAAATGTAAAGGGAAGGGCCAACAAGATAGTTCAGCAGACTAAGCACTTGCCTGGGTAAATGCAGGGCTCAATCCCTAGCACCACATGCCATGCCAGCCCTGCCCCCAGGTGCACTGAGCTGGCAAGGAGTCCAGGAGTGGTGGCACATACCTGTAATCCCAGCACTAGGAAGGCAGAAAACAGAATGATCACTACAAGTCCCAGCTGCATAGTGAGATCCTGCGCGCACACACACACACAAATTTTTAAGGGAATGAGTCTTAAAATTTAAAAAGATTAGAGAGACTGAGGATGCAGCTTAGTGAGAAGGCTCTAGGTTCAATCCCCAATATTGGAGAAAGAGAAAACGAGACAGGGGGAAGAAGAAGGAGGAGGAGGAGGACAAAAGGAAATGAAAATGAAGGAAGAAAACAAAAGAAGGAAGAAGAAACCGTGAAGAAGGAGGAGGGAGAAAGAAAAAAAGAAAGTAGAGGAGGCCAAGAAGGAAGAGACTAATTGGTAGGAAAACATAAAAGAGGTTTCAATATATATTTAGTTCCTTAATCAAAAATCCTGGGAGAAAAATATTGCTCTTGTACATGGAGTATTTATTTTTTGGAAAGCTCTAAAAAGCCAGCATTAGGTTAAGAAAATGCCTTCAGTAAAGTCAATCACATAGCATAAATGATTCAGGTAGGGAAGCATAAGACAGTATAGAGGAGTGAGTTCTGTATACTCAGGGGAATTGTCCTGGCCAGGGCAAAACATGTGGAGAGACATAGTTGGCTGATTTGTGTCCCTGCACAATAGCAAGGAGACAGCGTGCAGGTTGGGTGTGGTGGCACCATTGGACACATCACCATACAGATCAGCAGCACTTAATTTGCAGGAAGTATGTGAATCATTGAGGATGTATGCCAACAAGCTCGTGGAAAATGATTATGTGAATACTGCATCTTATTAGTGATGAGACAAGACATGAAACACGCTCTTGGGATACCACACACACACACACTGAAGGACCCGGGCAGCCCACACACACTTGTTTTGCAGCCTGCTCCACTTCACCCCTGTGACTTTGGCTAGACTTAAGAGCCGGCTCACCCCTGGCCCTGCCCCAAGCAAAGCAGAATGCTGGGTGCCATCCCAGTTTACCAGTGTGACAGAGGCCTGGGCCAGACCTACCTGAAGTTGTGGGAGGGACCAAGAGCAACAATCCTGTACCAACCAGCTCCTAATTGGCTCCACCTGAGGCTTCCTGGAAAGTGGCATATGGCACAGCCTCAGCTATGGTTCCAAGCCAGGGGCCAGAGCAAGGGAAGGACAGGAACAGACAACCACTCTCTCTCCTGTCAGGAAGTCACACTGGGAAGTGACCACAGAGGGAACACAGCCCTCCCCTGCTTGATCAGCACCTCCCCCTGGCTTCCCTGTCCCTCTGACACCAACAGCCCTACGGCCCAAGTGGCTCATGACCATCTGTCTCCATTCAGGCTACTATAACAAAATGTCTCAAACTGGGGCCTTAAGTAACAGACCTTTCTCACAGTTCTAGAGGCTTGGGGGGGATTAAGATCAAGGGGCCAGCAACACAGTGCCTAAGGTGGCTCCTCCTGACTTATCCAGCACCGCCTTATCCCTGAGTCCTGAAGTAAAAAGGATAAAGGGTGTCTCTGAAACCGCTGTAAGGGAGCAGCTTCATTATGGGGCCCCTACACTCATGACCTAATCACATCCGGAAGATCCCAACTCCTGGTGCCGTAACCAGGCTTAGGATCTGAACACACACATTTTGGGGAAAAAGAACATTCATCTCATTGCTCCATCTAAGAGGGACAATGATAAGTCATTGGCCTGTCTAGAACTCTCCCACATTCCCTTGGACCCCAGCACTCACAGTCCTCTAAGCACCCCCTTTTCCCTCCAGAGGCCAAGTGTGATCTGGCTTCCAGGGGCACCATCTTTCCCATCCATCCGCTGCAGCATCTGATGGCCAAGGACCCACCTTCCCAGGTCAGCCTGAGTAGTTGCCCCGCCTCCTCTGCTCCTTACCCATCACCCAAGTCTCTGCCCCCAAAAGAAAAGCCTTGAAGAGCACAGGAACTCAGAGCCATGAGGCCTGGTTGCTGCCAGAGCTCCTGATTGGGCCTTGGGGAGCGTGGGGCACCCAGAGACACAGGCCCTTGCTCCGTTCCAGCTGAGATTCTCACTATGTCCACAGTGTCCATTAACCTCCTAGAGCTCTTCTGGAACCCAGAGTCCCTCCTCCCCAGAACCTTGCCACTTCTGCCCACACAGCCTTGCTGCACCTCTGCTTTTGCATGGATTCCCAGCTAGAGAATGCTCAACAATGTCTGGAGACATTCTTGCTGTCACAACTGCAAGACTGCTCCTGGAATCTAGTGTGGAGAGACCAAGACTACTGCTAAGAGAGGTGCAGCGGCCCCAGATTCAACACAGCTCAGCTGTGTACTCACCGAAGAGGAGGCGCATACACCTAGAGAGCGACCTGCCTGAGACACTAGGACTGACTCTGGGAACTTTCCGGATCCTCGGCCCAAAGCCAGCCAAGGTAGTGGGAATTTTCACTACTCGCTCTGTATCCCAGTTCGGTTCATGCTCGCCTGACCAGGGAACCAACAGAGGGGAACCATAAGAGCTGCAACAAAAAGGAAGGGAACACAACAGCTAGATCCAGGCCAGGCACAACTGGATAATCTCAAACTTAATAGACTGGCACCCGAATCTCATTACACGCTAACATTACAGCTGTATCAAAGTTCTACACCAAAGGTCAGAGGTCAGTGCTATACAAAATGACAAAGACAATGAGAAAAATGCAATCTCAGGCCCGGAGTCCACCAGTAAGTGCAGAGGACACTAGCTCAGCTGAAATGAATGAATTAACAGATACAGAAGCAAAGGAACAACAGCAGAAAGGTATAGAGGAACTCAGATGAGAATTAATTACTGAAATAAAAAAAAGAAATATCTGAATACATAGCATCTGAAATAAAGATCAAATCCAGAAACATCTGGGGGAAAAACAATGCTCACTCAGAATAAGTGCAGAGAGCACTATTCCAGCTGAAATGTATGACTTAACATCTCAAATGAGGAAACAACAGCAGAAAGATCATGAGGAACTCAAAGCAGAAATAATTTCTGAAATCAAAAAACAATTCTTTGAAAAAAAAAAGAATTCTTTGAAATCATAGCATCTGAAATACAGAAACAAGTCTGGAAATATACACAGGAAACCCAACTTGGAAGAAATTCTGCAGAAAAATAATTAATAACTACCTCTAAAGAAGACATGGCTAAAAAAAATAGGGGAGATCAGGAATATGACGGATTCATTGAATGAGCAATACACAAAAGAAGTAGAACACATGAAACAGAGTCAAAAAGATATAGAAGAAACAAAAATATCAATCCCAAGTCTAAAAAACCATTTGAGTGAAAGCAAAGACAGAGTTTCACATCTTGAAAACGCTGGTGCAGCTAGTGAAAAGGTGAGAAAGGATCTCTTAAAAACAACGAGAATGCAGGAAAAAATAATCCATCACTGCAAGATGATGCCAGGATGAACAATATGAGATTAGTTGGCATCAATGAGAATGAAGGAGTTGATACAAATGACATAAAAAGAATTTGGGGAGAAGTAATCGCAGAAACTTCCCAAATATTAGGAAACAATCCAACATTCAGGTAACCGAAGCATACAGAGCACCAAATAACTTCAACCCAAGTAAAAACACACCAACACATATAATAGTCAAGATCCCAGAAATCCAACACAAAAATAATATACTGAAAGCTGCTAGAGAGAAGAAACAGATCACATTCAAAGGAAAATCCATCAGAATTACAGCCGACTTCTCTACACAAACCATGAAGGAAAGGAGAGCATGGAGTAGAGTTCTTCAAGTCCTATACGAAAAGAAATTGCAGCCCAGATTATTATACCCTGTAAAATTATCTTGCAAGTTTGATGGAGAAGTGAAATACTTCCATGACAAAGAACAACTAAAGAATTTCATGATAACAAAGCCATCCCTTCACAGGCTGCTGAAAGATGTTCTAGAGAGGGACCACAATGACCAAAACTCCATGAATGAGAATGGAAGGAACCCAATAAACAAGACGGAAAATTAAACACAAGTTACAAAGGAGTAAAGAACACCAGGTAAATATCATGACAAACACAAGTCAGCACATTTCAATTATAACCATCAATATAAATGGACTCAATTCACCAATTAAGAGAAATATACTGGCACAGTGGATTAGGAAACAAAATCCAACAATATGCTGTATACAAGAAACACACTTAACACAAAAGGACATTCATAGGCTCAAAGTCAAAGGACAGAAAACAATACTACATGCCCCAGCACCTCAGAAAAAAGGAGGAGTAGGAATTCTGTTCTCAGGTAGTCTCAACTTCAAAGCGAGAAGGATCAAATGACACAAAGAAGGCCACTATATACTGCTCAGGGGAAAAATTCAAGAGCAAGAAGTAACAGTCATAAATATCTATGCACCAAACACAGGAGGACCCAACTATGTAAGACAAATCATAACGAACATGAAAAACCTACTATCTAAGATCACAATCTTAACAGGAGACCTTAACACCCACTTATCTCAAAAAAATAGATCAACCAGACAAAAAATTAGCAAGGAAGTAGCAGAACTGAACCAGAGCTTGGAAACAATGGACCTGGTGGACATATACAGAGTGTTTCACCCAACCACAGCTGAATACACATATTTTTCAGCTGCACACAAGTCATTTTCCAAAATAGACCACATACTGGTCAAGAGGTTAGGCATAAGTATATGCAAGAAAACAGAAATTATCCCATGCACATTATCTCACCACAGTGCAATGAAACTGGAACTAAATGACAGAATAAACTAGAAAAACCCACTAAATTCATGGAAATTAAACAACACCCTACTCAGCAATCAATGGGTAACAGAAGAAATTGAACAAGAAATTCAACAATATCTACAATTCAATGAAAATTCAAGCACAACTTACCAGAATTTATGGGATGCGATGAAAGCAGTTCTTACAGGGAAAAATCATAGCTATGAATTCACACACTAGGAAATCAGAATGGAAACAAATTAGCATCCTAATGTTGCACCTGATCTAGAAAATGAAGAGCAAATGAAATGCAGAGCGCAAAGACAGGAAGAAATCATAAAGATTAGAGCAGTAATTAATTCAACTGAGATGAAGAAAACAGTTCAGAGAATCCACAAATCAAAAAGTTGATTCTTTGAAAGACTAAATAAAGTTGATAAGCCTCTAGCCAACCTCATCAAAAAGAGGAAAGAAAAAATTCAATTACATGCAACAAGGAATGAAAAGGGTGAAATCACCACAGACCCAGAAGAAATTCAGAAGATTATCACCAGTTACTTCGAGAATCTTTACGCTCACAGAATAGAAGACAGAAGAAATGGACAGATTCCATGAAAACTACAAATTACCAAAACTGAACCAAGAAGATATAACACCTATCAATAGGCCAATAACAGCCAACGAAATATGAAACGTAATAAAAAGCCTACCAACAAAGAAAAGTCCAGGACCTGATGGATTCACAGCTGAATTCTACAAGAAATTTATAGAAGACATAACCTACACTCCTCAAACTCTTCAATGAAATTGAAAAGGAAGCAGTCCTCCCAAAATGTGATGGCAAATATTATACTGATTCCAAAACCAGGGAAAGACACAACCAAAAAGGAGAACTACAGGCCAATCTCCCTCATAAACATAGACACAAAAATACTCAGTAAAATCCTAGCAAATAGAATACAGCAAATCATCAAGAAGATCATACACGACGACCAGGTAGGATTCATCCCAGGGATGCAAGGTTGGTTCAATATTTGAAAAATCTATAAATGTAATACACTATATTAATAGACTGAAATCTAAGAACCACATGATCATCTCAACTGATGCAGAGAAAGGTTTTGACAAAGTCCAACACTCATTCATGTTCAAAGTCCTACAGAAAATTGGAATAGATGGACTCTATCTTAACTGATAAAAGCCATCTATGACAACCCAAAAGATCATATAATCCTAAGTGGGGAAAAACTGAAATCTTTTACTCTTAAATCAGGTAAAAGACAGGTATGTCCTCTATCACCCCTCCTATTCAGTACAGTTTTGGAATTATTAGGAACAGCCATTAGAAAAGAGGGAGAACTAAAAGGAATAAGAATAGGTAAAGAAGAAGTAAAAGTATCACTATTTGCAGATGACATGATACTTTTCTTGGAAGACCCCCAGAATCCCACCAAGAAAGTAGTAGAACTGATATGGAAATTCAGTAGCATAGCAGGATACAAAGTCAATACTAAAAAGGCAATAGCATTCCTCTACACAAATAACAAGCACACTGAAAGGAAAACAATGGAAACATAACTTTTATGTTTAGCACCGCAGAAAATGAAATATCTTGGGATTCACTTAATCAAAGAAGTCAAAGATCTTTCCACGGAAAATTACAACACCCTAAGAGAAAAGGTTATACAGGATTTCAGAAAATGGAAAGATATTCCATGCTCCTGGATAGGAAGAACCAACATTGTGAAGATGGCCATACTCCCAAAATTGCTGTACAGATTTAATGCAATCCCTATCAAACTGCCACCAACATACCTCCCAGACCTTGAGAAATCATTCCTAAAATTTATTCAGAACCACGAACGACCTAGAATAGCAAAGGCAATCTTGGCCAATAAAGACAAAGCAGGAGGCATCACAATTCCTGACTTGAAATTATACTACAAAGCCACTGTGATAAAATCAACATGGTACTGGCAACAAAATACACATGAGGATCAATGGACTAGATTAGAAGGTGCAGAAGCATCTATGAACACACTCAGCCATCTGATCTTCGACAAAGGGGCCAATCATACTTACTGAAAGAAGGATAGCCTCTTTAACAAATGGTGCTGGAAAACTTGGCTTTCTCCATGCCAAAAACTAAAACTTGACCCAGCTCTATCACCAGGCACTAAGTTAAAGTCAAAATTGATTAAAGATCTAAACATTAAAACAGAAACACTCAATCTCCTGGAAGAGAAAGTAGGAGGAGCTCTTGAAGACATAGGGGTAGGTAAAGAGTTCATGAACAAACATATATTCACATGGGAAGCACTTGAAAGAATCAACAACTTGGATCAACTCTTCTTAAGGAGCTTCTGCATGTTAAAAGAAATTATCAACAGAATGAATTCACAAATGTTGAAAAAAATCCTAACTAATAAGCAATCAGACAAAGGTCTGCTGTCTAGAATGTATGAAGAACTAAGATATAACAGGGCCCTCAAATTTAAAGACCCAATTCAGAAATGGGCATCTGAGATGAATACATACTTCTCACAGAACAAAATTAAAGAAGCAAATAAATATATGAAAAAATGTTCCACATCACTAGCCATCCATGAAATGCAAATAAAACAACATTGAGATACCATCTCACTCCAGAAAGAATGGCTATCATAAGGAAATCAACCAACAACAAATGTTGGAGAGGTTGTGGGGAAAAGGGAACACTTCTCCACTGCTGGTGGGAATATAGACTGGTACAACCATTCTGGAGATCAGTGTGGAGACTCCTCAAAAGAGTACGACTAGAAATCCCATTCAAGCCAGCTATCCCCCTACTGGAAATTTTCCCAGAGGAACTGAAAACATTATATCATAGTGATATATGTGTATCTATGTTTATAGCAGCACAATGTGTGCTAGCAAAATCTTGGAAACAACCAAGATGTCCGTCACATGAGGAATGGTTGAGAAAGATGTGGTATTTCTATATAATGGTGTATTACTCAGCTATAAAGAATGATAAACTTAAAGCATTTATATTGAAGTGGGTGCCACTTGAACATATACTCGTAAGGGAAATAAACCAGACACACATGTGCAAATATCGTATAGTCTCCCTAGTATAGGAAGCGAAAAGAAGAAATACAAATGGAAATGTACAACAACAACTAAAAATGATTGAGTCATATAAGGCAAAGTGAATGGGATACGCTGCAGGACACTAATCAGCTTTTCTTCTGGATGGTTAACAACCTAAGTTCACAGATCAGAATTGGAGAAATAGAAGAGCCTCAAGGCCAGCCAACATTTTGGTCCTAGCCTTTCAAGGTCAGCAAAGACTCAGGGCATAGGAGAACCTGTACTGTAACATCATGAAACTCAGTTGTGCCCCAAATTTTCTGACCAAGGAGATTATGGAGCCACAGAGGAAAGAGACTGAAAGAGTGTGCCTAGGGAGAATCACATGGAGAGAAAACTTCCTCTCAGGCTCTCATAGAGAGCAAACTGGTCAAGCATTGACCATGATTCATCCACATGGATGACACAGATAAAGGATCTACAGAGTAAGGTACAGGATTACAAGATAAACCCTGAAGGGACTTCACTGACCTCATCAGAAACAAAACCTACATCTTATATAGGTCTTGATCTATCTCGGTCTTAACCATCTGGCAGAAAAGTATAAAAATGAGTTATATAACATGGGGCCATAATAATATGTTGAGCTGTAAATGGCTATAGTCTATAACTTATTCAGATAACTCACTATTACTGTGGAATGTTGCACTGTGTTGGATTGTGTCACCGAGTTCAGGCATCTAAATTGCTTTAATGACAATGGAATGCTTATCTTTGACAGGTCTAGACAAAAATAAAAAGGGATACAAAGGAGGAATCATGATGTGTGTGTATAAACAGTACAGTTAGGATAAATATGCCGTGCTTCTGCATAATTGTACGAGAAGCAAGATTTGCACTAATAGTGGTTGGACAAGATATTATGTTGGCTTCTTCTATGGACAAACACTAGGGAGATAACAAGTTAGAAAGTATTAATTATTGAATCTGTGATGTAATTCAGCTATAAGAAGATAAGTATATAGCTACACTCTCTTCATTCACTGATTAGAGACATCTGCTATAATAATGTGTGTAAGTATAATATCATGTATGCACTTTGTACGACCCTAAAACATTACAAAAACATTTTGCAATGTATTGATTTATCGAATCTGTCCTATTAATTTGTCTTGAAACTGTCTCGATGCTCGCCGTTTCCCAAACTACTCCACCGTCTGGCCCGGCCCCTCCCCCAGGGTGCCCCCCAGTTTCGCACCTGCGCCTGGGTCGGGTGAACCCAGGGAAACCCCAGGCCTTGCCACGGGGACCGACAGGAAGGCTACTCGAAAATGGTTTTATGGCAGAACCAAGGATTGAACTCAGGACCTTGTGCTTGCCAGGGAAGCCCTTATTCTACTAAGCCATCTCCCCAGCCCTCACCCAAAATTCTTAAGACCCCCAAAAGATAACGGTGAGCCTGAGTGGCCTCTCTTTTTCTCCTGTAACTCAGGCCTGAGCCTATGCCTACTTTCTAGCACTGTAGGTTCAGAAATTCCATCCACAAAAAATGGCACTCGATTTTAAACTTGTGAATGTCTCCCATTGTGACCTGGCCTGCTACAGAAGCCCCTTAGACTCAGGGAATACATGCTCTAGAACCTGTGTGTGGAGTCCCCCCGCACCAGTCATGCCTATCCCAGCCCCTGACCATAGTGCCTCTGCACCTTGATTCCATGAAATAAAGCTCCCCCTCACCAACAAAAAAATAAAAAGAAAGAAAAAGAAACTGTCTCATTGCTATTTGTTCTTTAATAAAAATAATAATAATAAAAAGAATGAAAGAAAAAAAAAAAAAAAAAAAGAGAGTTGCAATGCCCAGGACAGTCCCCGCAACAAACACATATCCAGCCCAGAAATCCAGGAGCACCTAGTTGAAAAACTCTTATCCCAGGCCCACATCCCCAGGGCTGTCTTTCAAGTCTTCAGTGACTAACTGACCCAGCCCCAACACCTATCCCTTAGCTGACATCCCCTTCCCATATCACTCCCAGGCACAGAAGGTAGCATTGTGGAGTGAATGACAGAGAAAGTCTCCCAGTGACATGGGCTGTGATGGCCACTGAATTGCAAGGAGGTCTAATGGACCATGGCACAGGTGACAGCCTGCGAACACAGGGTGAGCAGCACCGGGCACCTCTGAGCATTAGAAGGGGTAGAGAGCAATGGCTGGTCAAAGGCTCAAACCCCCAATGGATTCTAGGGCAGAGGAACCAACCAAAAAGGAAATTGGACACCAGTCCCTGTCCTGTGCACCATGGCCCTGGGTAGCTGCCCACCTGTGTCTGTGTCTCTCCAAATCTGCAGACAAAGACTCAGCTCCTCTGATAGTCTTCCTGGTCCAAATAATAAGGAAGCCAAGAAAGGGATGGGAGAGGAAGGAGAGGGCTAAGGCGAGTGTTTCCATCTCTGACCTCCCTGTCTACTTAACATGTTTCCATTTCTCTGCTTAATCTAGTATTTGCTGAGCTACCTGCTGCAATGTAGGCTCTTTATTAGATCCTTTTGAGACAAAATGACCACCTCTAAAGAACAAAAATCAAGTGAGTTTCACAGGTCAGAGGCATTTCCTAAGAAAGCCGTTGTCATTGTTACAGTAACCCAGAGCATGTGTGTCAGACCCTGAGTCAAGTGGATTACGTGTGGTAATTCTTTTGATTCTCACGACAGCCCAGGGAGGTGGGCACTCATACTGTCTACATTTTACAGATATGAAGATAGGAGCACAGGAAGGTAAGTGACGTGCCCAAGGTCAGGCTGCTGCAAGTAGTGTAAGTAGTACCTTGCTGTCCCTAGGTGCTCTGGCCCCACAGTCCAGGCTCCTAACCCACATCTCTGCTTTGGGCATTGTTGACCCCCTCCATTATCCTACCTGGGTACATAGCTTCCTAGGCTGCTTTCTAGAATCCTACCCGTAACTTTGCTCACAGTTCTTCATTAAACACACATCAAGTTATTCTAATTTGTATCATCTTTTCCTATGGCCCCTGGCCTGTTTCAAGGGGTGCTTTAAAAACTGAATTATGCAGTAATACACAAATTTTATATATATATATATATATATATATATATATATATATATATATATATATACACACATACTTACCCCTTCGCCACTTTCTGAAGCAGTTCTGGAAGTGAAAATTGTTTTTTTAGAATTTCAAACATTTGGATCATCTAGCATCCAAACGCCCAGCCCTGAAAGAGTCACCAGTACTAATTATTGTGCCATAAATGGCGGATAAGAAAGAACAGCAGGGGATGGGTTTTCCAAGCTAAAATGAGATACAGAGTCTAAGGTTCAAAGAAAGGAGTTAGAAAGGAGACAGGTAAACTGGATCCTGTGATGTACCATGGAGGCCTCACAGCCTGCCCTGGGTGATACAAGGGAAACAGAATGACAGCAAATAAGAAGCATATTGCTGAAGGTGCTAAAATTTATCCTCGGCACAGCTCAGTAGCATAGCTCAGTGACAGGGATCCCTGGGTTCCATCACAGTGCATGGACAAGCAGACAAGGGCCAGCCAGATAGCTCAGTGGACTAAGGTGCCTGCTTAGGACTAAAGTGCCTGCAGGGACTGGGGTTTGATCCCATGCCAGCCCCACCCACGGGGGCACACTGCCTGCAATCCAAGCACTTGGGAGGCTGAAAATAAGAGTAGCTCCACCAGTCTGATCTGTGTAGTAAGATCCTGTAATCCCTGTACTAAATACATAAAAAAAAAAAAAAAAACTAAACAAGCAAACAAACAAAGGCTCATCCTATCACACCCTCCTACAAATAAAGTGCTTATCCTACCTCATCCTCCCTCATTTTCTCCCCCTAACTTAATGTCTTAGTTACTTTTCTCTTGTTGCTGGGACAAATACCCAACACCCAAAGTGAAGGATGGAAAGGTTTATTTAGCTCACAGTTCCTGGAGGTTTCAGTCCATACACAGCTGGCTCCAAGGCAGAGCGGCACAAGGCAGAAAACAACTTTCTTTTCATGGTGGCAGCAAAGAGCAAGAGCACAGAAGGACAGATAGCAGCAGCTCAAGCAGCCGGCTTCTCTTCCCTCCTTACATTGTAATGCAAATTACCTGCCCCAGGGCAGCTGCAGCATCCACACCCACAATAATCAATCACAAACTCCAGAAGCTGCCCCAAGACCATGAGGCTTTGGGGGGACCCCTGTATGCAAACCATAACATTTAATGAAGAAAGTTCAGTGCTCAAAGAGGTGTTTTTCTGGGCAGGCCAGAGGTAGGACCACCTGGGACAAATCTGGCCAACAGCAGGCTAGACACAAACGTTCAAGAGTTTGACACAAAGCTGAGGGAAGGGGAGACTGCATTAAGTGAAGTTACCTGCATTCACTAATACGAAGTTTCTTCTAGCAGTGGGATGGGCTCACAATATAAAATCTAAACAGAGGCATGAAGCAATAAAGCAAGTTACACTCTTCGCATGACTAAGTTATGGCCTCAGACTGAACCCAACTGCCTGTATTTATGATGATAATGACAGCAATGATGGTGGCTAATATTTCCTGATGGCTGACCATGCAAGGAGACTATGTTCTGAGGGCTTGGAGGGCTATTATATTGTAAATACTGTTTTCTGCCCCATTCATGGAAGAAAACTAAGCCACAGAAAGGAGAAGGACTGTCCAAGGTCGAAGTGCACAGGAGCCCTAAGAGACTCACAACAGACCTGAGAGTGGAATTCATGGTAGGTCACTCCAGGATTGCAGAGATGAGACAAACATGTCAGCAATTCAGGTTGATTGAGATCCATGAGTGGGTTGTGGGGAAACTGCATTTGAAAAAAAAAAAAAAAAAAAAAAAAAAACACTATACTTTCTGGAGATAGCCAACAAAAGACATTTAGAAGGAAAGAATGGAAAAGCTCTTCCGTGACTACCTAAGTGAACTCAGCATTGTCCTAGAAACGGCCTCTTGAGTCACATCAGGGCACCCCATCCTGACCACCCCGGGGGAAGGACCCCAGACCTTTTCTGCAATGAGTTGCTGGAGCCCAATCTCAGTTGGGGAAGGACCCAAATTCCCATGATCAGAGGAAAAAAAAGCACTGCCCACCCACACAGAGGGGTTTTATTTTAATTTAATTTTGAGACATCCCTAAGAGGTTCCTGAAGAATAAACGCCTTCTGTGCATCTCCCTACTTGTCAGTGAGAAATGGAACATTTGGCGGTGAGCAAACTGTCACGTGGTGGCTGAGGGTGAGCAGGGAACTTCTGAAAACAAGACTGGACTTCCCCAACCTCAAGGGCGTAGACCCAGTCTGCTCATTTCCCCATCATCATGCATCTCAGGGGGGGGATGAGGAGGGGAAGGAGAGAGGGCTGGAGCCTGCTGCCTATACCCTTATGCTACATATTAACCTTTACTTTTAAAATGCTCATGACAGAGTCCCACTAAGCCCTGCCTCATCCTTCCAGAGTGCTGGGATTGCAGGCAAGCTCCCCCCCTACCCACGGCCCCTGCTTTCTTTAAGCAAAGGCAGTTGCCAGCAGCTCTACCCTTCAAAATCTCTAATTACAACCTACAAGTAGGTGAGCTAGAGTGAGACAGGGCAGGCTTTGTGTGAATGAAGCAAGTGCTAGTTCCTATGAAAGTTTTTATTAGGGTCTTGACTGTTCATTTGCAGGCAAGAAATTGATTTTAAAGTGCGCCTAATGCCAAAGACATAATCATTGAAGTCCCTCCTCTCACCCACTTGCTTTTTATTTTTCATCCTAGTTGGGTGATTGCTGTATGGTATTCAGTACCTCACACATGTAGAGGCCAGTAATGTGAAAGTTCACTCAGAAAAAGAAATAAAGAATACATGTTGTCAGCTGATCTCAAACACTTTTCATGTTTAGGCTCATTTTTTTATGTGCGTTGGTGTTTTAAGAGATTTTGTTACTATCAAATGACCCAGTTAGGAGCACAGAAATAGACTGATCACGGTAGATCAACCTTACACAGTGTGGCACGTGCTCCCTCTGAAAATTCTGCAGTAGACCACCGCATTCCACTTCAACTGCCCCTCCTCCAGAGCAAGTCTGTGGTCCTCCAGCCTCGGCCTCCAGGGTGCTGGGGGTACTGCTGGAAGCCAACAATCCTACTGGATATTTAATGGATTCCACCAGGATGTGGGACTTGGACTGCCATGGCAGAGGGATGCTCGAGTTGATTTTCCCATGATCCACTTAACAGTGACTCAGTGTATTTTCCTCTTCATTTTTCACTCCAGTTTCTCTACAGATTTTTAAATGTATTTTATCATGTTACTTTATTTTTTTAGAGTTTTATTGATTGATTGATTTTATTAACACATGTCTGTAGTACATATTGTTTGCGTTCCTTGTGGAGTGGGGTCATGTACGTGACACCTCCTGATCACTTTTTTCCTCCCCTTTCTTTCCACTCCCCATTCCCTCCCTCCGTTTTGTGTGAGTGTGTGTGTGTATGTGTGTGTGTGTACCAGAGAGCATACTTGGGACCTTGTGCTTGCCATGCAGGTGTATTTGTGTGTGTGTGTGTGTGTGTGTGTGTGGAACCATAGATGGAACTCAGGCCCTTGCACTTGCCAGGGAAGCTTATTCCACTGAGCCATCTCCCTGGCCCATCACGCAGGTGCTTATGACACTGAGCTATATCCCCAGTCCCTCCGTCCATCTCTTCATCTCCTTCCTCACTAATTCCTGTTATGTAGCTTTTATTTTGCTCTTTATTTATATTTCGAGTTTCTCATGTAGTAGAAACCACGCAATATGGCTTCTCATGCCTCTGATTTAGTTCATGTTCATGTGTCCGGTGGGTTTCACTAGCAATATGATCTCGAGGTGCATCCATTTTTGTTCTTCATTCACAATTTTTCTTCTTTCAAGCTGATTGCCTTAACTATTGCACTAAATTCGGTAAAATGTAGATCTCCTAATGGTAGCCCTCGCTCTCTGAACACACAGACTTGGGGAGCGCATACACACTGCTACCTTCAGATCAATTCTCCTCATACTAAATGCAGCTGCAGACATTGCATGAAAAGAGAATTGCAGCCCCAAAATGTTCTGAATGCAGATGCTAGAATACAAAACCAAGGTTAGAGCAATGTGAGACCAGGGATTCGGTGGGAAATTTTGAGATCTTATGATTAGGGTGTCCATAGGATTGTTTGCGGACAAGGGATAGTACCATCAGATCAGTAGGGAAAACATGGTTATGAAGGCAGTGAAAGCTTACAAGGGTCATTGACTGTGGCTCCAATCAGGAGTTTCTAAGGTGATAAGTGTCTGTTCTTCACCATGAGAGATCTGTGAGAGGAGAAGCAGCTGCAAGACCCAACTTGGTGAGGACAGTCATGGGCAGGAACATTCGCAACCATAGCAGGGGCCTCCTCTCCATTCTCAGCCAGGTGCTGGTCCAGCTGCTTAGCCCACAGCTCATACTTATAGCCAGCAAACATGGGGTCAAGTCATATCCTCTACTGAACTATCATGATCAGAAAAGCTACCCTCATAGCAGGTGCCAAAACACCAGCCTGGTCAGCCATATGGCCTCATTAAGTAGCATTAACTACAACAAGGGCTGGCAGTTGAAGAGCAGTTCATTGTTAGCACTTTGCTCAGGTGGCAGCTGGTTTAGAAGGCTCTGAGTTCTGAGAAAGCCTATAAGCCGCACAGACCTCTGGTCACTTGGAATGGTCCCTTATTCATTAGGAAGAATGAGTAAGGGCAGTGACAGTGAGCAGATATGGGGGCGGGGAGGACAGCTAAAAGGTGAGCTGCCTGTTTTCCTTCAGCAGGCTTTCCTTAAAACCTAGTGATGCCAGACTGGGTTACAACATGGACTCGGGAATCAGGTATCAGTCTCCTGAAGGAAACATTGGAACAACAGAATTTGGGAAAGAGAAAGAGAAGCTCAGAGTTTCAGGGTTCCAGGATATAATCTAGAGGACTTGAGTGTTAAGGGAGCTGTGGGAACCAACAGTTGGTTCTAGGGAACAAACGACATTACTGTGTCACACACATCATGCATGTTTCTACTTGGAAGCACCCATTCAAATGTCTAAATTTCAAGTTTCTGACCACAAAATGTGAGTGACATCTCTTGCTCTCTCTACCCTGCGGGTCTGATGTACGCTCACAGGAAATTATAACTGTGCTCCTTGTACTGCACTCTCATGTAAAAATTCAGGTGGAAGCTTTCATCCCACCCTACCCTGGAGCCATCTCTGTGTTCAAACACTACCAGGTGTCTACATGATTCTTCCAGACTTTTAATCATTGAACATCTTGGGGAACTTAGGAAACACCGAACTTCTTAACACCTTACTGGCACTTAATGGCTTTTAATCTTATAACAAAGGCAAAATGAGCATTTCTACATCTCAAAACAGGGGGTATGGTATACAAGGTTTAACTTTTACAAGTATTTACAAAGTCTCAATAGGATTTGAACCCACATCATGAGCCCCTAGCCCTGAGTTGCTGGTCAGTGTGCTAACTTTTTGTATGACCTCGTCTTGGGACAGACATTTCCCCATCCAGTAGTATTTTAGGCTTGAGGTAAAAGTTAGAATACAAGATCTTTCTAAAAAGCAACTGTCCAGAGATGGATTTGTTACCCAAATAGTGAAAAGGAAGATCAAAATTTGAACTGTGATTCAAACTTTGGTCTTCTATGTTAAAATGCCTGGAGATAACCACTAGGAAGATAACAATGTAAAAAGTATTAATTATGAAACTGTACTATAATTCAGCTTTTAAAAAAAAGATAAGTATACAGCTACATTCTCTCAATTTATTGAATAGAGGCATCTGCTCTAATAGGGTTTATGAATAGAATATCATACATGCACCTTGTACAACAAAAAACAATATGCAATGTATTAATTATCAAATCTATCCTAATTTGATTTGAAACTGTCTCATCGCTATTTGTTCTTCAATAAAATTATAGAAAAAAACACACACTGTGTTACTATTAACAAAAGTCACTGAGTGTGCAACAAAATATATTCCTACAGTCAGACTGTAAAATTCTCTCCCTGACTCAGGCAACTGTTGTTCTCACTCAACTTCTGTGACATATACTTTTTTTCACATTCACCTTAGCATGGAATTGTGCTGTATTTCTCCATCTGTGCCTGGCTTATGACCTTTAAAACACTGACACCAAGTCCATCTCCAATGGCACAAATGGAAAAATTATCCTTACCAGAAAGATATTAGGGGCCAGAGAGATGGCTCAGTAGAATAAGGACTTCCCTGGCATGCACAAGGGCCTGAGTTCAATCCCCGGTTCCTCAAAAAAAAAAAAAAAAAAAAGATACTGAAGTGCATAACATGTCCCATATATTCCATTCCACATTGTATGTACAAGTAGAAAAGCGTCATATTGCATCTCCAAACTGCATACAGTTATTATGTGTCAGTGAAAAATAAAAAGAACCATAAGCAAGTATTTGTAATTAACCTATGCTGCTGGTCAACAAGACATCAATATTGTTCTGTAAGGCCCCAGCATCATGGAGCCTTGGGAAGCCATGGCCCATCACACGCCTAGCATTAGGGTAGCCTTGCGAAGCTGTACTCTGCCCATCAGCACCACCACTGCAGAAGTCATGCTGAGCCCCAGGCAGCACTGAAGGGCCTTGGAGCACCCAGGAGTCCTGGAGAAGCTTAGGAGTTTCAAACATATCAAAACAAAGGAGCAAAAGACAATCTAAGACCCCAAGCCACCCAGAACAAGTCCAGGACACAGGAATATGGAAAAATTTGAAAGTTACACACCTGAAATTTTTTAAATGATACCAACTGAATTGAAGAAAGAAAGAAAGAAAGAAAGAAAGAAAGAAAGAAAGAAAGAAAGAAAGAAAGAAGAGAAAGAAAGAACTTGACCAGGCTATATGAGAAATCACATGACAAATACTCTCACATAAAAAATAAAACACACAATCATGAAAGAACTGCTCTGTGCATCTAAAGACATAGATTTAAAAAATAGAGGACAGTAGAAAAATAACAGAGGGGCCAAGGAGATGGCTCAGTGGAATAAGTATTTCCCTGACAAGTGCAAGGGTCTGAGTTCAATCCCCGGTTCCACCAAAAAAAAAATGAAAAACAAAGAAAGAAAAAGAAAAATAACAGAAACATGAATGACTAATAGAGAAAAGAATTAGAAAAGTAGGGGTAGCTGTTCTGGTCGTTAACAAAGTGCACTGCAAACCAAGAATGAATAAAAGAGTTAAAGGTCACTACCTCCTTGTCAAGGGAAAAGTGCAAGAGGAAGAAATAAAAATCATAAATATATATGTACCCAGTTTAGGAACATTCAACTACACAAGACAAATCTTAAAACCATAAAAAATCAAGTCAGTAATAACACAGTTATGATGGGGGAGGGCATTAAATTCCATTGTCACAAAGAGATAGATTATACTCTGATTTCTCTTCAGATTGTATAAATCTTTCACCTTTTACAAAGAGATAGATAGACTAGGCAAGAGAAAAATCAACAAAAGAATAACAGAACTAAATGAAACTTGTGAGGAAATTGACTTTGTCAACCTTCACAGAGTGTTCCACCTGAAACATCAGAATACACATTCTTCTAAGCAGCATATGGTATGTTCTCCAAAATAGATCATACACTAGCACATAGGACATGCATAAGCAAACACAAATGAATTGAAATTATCCCTTGTATAGCAACTGAACAGAGTGCTATGAAACTGGAACTTATTGGCAAAAGAAATTGCAAGAAGTCTCCATAGACTCATGGAGAAATGCCCTCTTGAACAATCAATGGGTTCCACATGAAATTAAAGAAGAAATTAAACAATTTTTACTGCCAAATGAAAATACACATACAACTTACCAGAACCTGTGGGATGCAATGAAAGGAGTCCTAACATGGAAATATATAGCAGTGAATTCCCATATCAGGAAAACAGAACAAACCCAAATAAACAACTTTATGTTGCACTTCAAGCTTCTAAAAGAAGAGCAAGTTAAGCCCAAAGCCCAAAGAAAGCAGGAAATTACAAAGATCAGAGCAGAAATTAATTCACTGGAGACAAAGAAAACCAGACAAAGAATAAATGAATCAAAGAGTTGGTTCTTTGAAAGAATAAATAAAATTGATAAGCCTCTAGCCAACCTAATCATAAAAGGAAAGAAAAAACCCAAATCCATGCAATAAAGAATACAAAGGTGAAACCACTACAACCCTAGAGAAATTCAGAACATCATCAATACCTACTTCCAAAATCTTTGTACTCTCATAAGATGGAAAACACAGAGGAAATGGACAGTTTCCTAGGTACATATGAAATGCCAAAGCTGAGTCAAGAAAATATATAAACTAACCCAATAACAAGAAACAGAATTGAAAATGTAATTTTAAAAAAATGGGGGGGCGGGGAGATGGTTCAGTGGAATAAGCACTTCCCTGGCAAGTGCAAGGGCCTGAGTTCAATCCCTGGTTCTGCCAAAAAAAAAAAAAAAAAGAAAAAAACTACCAACAAAGAAAAGCCCAAGTCTTCATCAATTCATAGCTGAATTCTATAAGAAATTTAGTGAAGAGTTAATTCCCACTTTTCTCAAACTCTTCAATGAAATCAAAAGGGAAGTAATTCTCCTTAACATATTCCTAAAGGCAAATATTACCCTGACACCAAAAACCAGAGAAAAACCCAACAAAAAAAAAGAGAGAGAGAGAACAACTACAAGTCAATCTCCATAATGCAAAAATCCTCAAAAAGTACTGGCAAACACAATGCAGAAAATCATCAAGAAGATTATACACCACAAACAAGTGGAACTCATGCCAGGAATGCGGGGATGGTTCAATACATGAAAATCAATAAATGTAATACACTACATCAATAGAGCCAAAGACAAAAATCACATGATTATCTCAATAGATGCAGAAAAAGCTTTTGACAAAGGCCAACACTCATTCACGATAAAAACCCTATGGAAAACTGGGATAGATGGTCTTTACCTCAACCTGATAAAAGCCACCTATGACAAACCAACAGCCAACATCATACTAAGTGCACAAAACTGAAAGCCTTCATTCTAAAATCAGGAACAAGTCAAGGATGCCCACTGTCACCAGTCCTATTTAAAATAGTTCTTGAAGGGCTGGGGAGATGACTCAGTGGAATAGTGCTTGCCTGGCAAGCGCAGGGGCCACAGTTCAATCGCCAGTTCCACAAAAATAAATAAAATAGTTCTGGAAACATTAGCAAGAGCAATTAAACAACAGAGAGAAATAATGATTGGAAAGGAAGAAGGCAAACTGCCACAATTGGCAAATGAAATGAAAGTGTACATAAAAAACCCCCAAAAGACTCATAGATTTAATATTCAAATTCACTAACATAGCAGGATATAAGGTTAACACTAAAACATCAATAGCATTTTTATGTACAAACAACACATGGAGAGAGAAATTAGGGAAACCATGCCTTTCACAATACCATCAAAAAGAAATACTTAGGAATCAGTCTAACAAAGGAAGTAAAAGATCAATACAGTGAAAATTACAGTACTTTGTAAAAAAAGAAATTGAACAGGATTTTGGAAAAATTGAAAGATATTCTTTGTCCATGGATAGGAAAAATCAACATTCTGAAGATAGCCATGCTATACAGATTCGGTGCCATCCAGATAAAATATGATTAGTATACCTCAAAGATCCAGGCCAAATATTCCTAAAATTCATCTGAAACCAGAAGATATCTAGCATAGTAAAAGTGATCTGGGACAACAAAGGAAGACAGCAGAAATGACAGTGCCTGACTTGAAATTATACTACAAAACTACTATGATAAAAATCAGCATGGAAAGCCGGGCGTGGTGGCACATGCCTGTGATCCCAGCACTCGGGAGGCTGAGGCAGCAGGATCATTGTGAGTTCGAGACCAGCCTGAGCTACAAAGTGAGCTTGAGGCCAGCCTGAACTGCATAGTGAGACCCTGTCTCAAAAAGACAAAAAAAAAAAAAAAAAAAATCAGCATGGTACTGTCATAAAGACAGACCTTAGAATCAATGGAACACATCAGAAGATCAGACACAAAAACAAACATACTCAGCCCCATTATCTTTGAGAAAGGGACCAAACATGTTCACTGGAAGAAAGACAGCCTCTTTAATAAATGTCACTGGAAAAACTGGCTTTCTGGATACTGAAGGCTAAAATTAGACCCACGTCTGTCACCATGCACTAACCTACTCTCAACATAGATCAAAGATTTAAACATAACAGAAACAATAAATCTTCTGGAGGAAAAAGTAGGTACAAATCTTGAAGACATGGGGATAGGTAGAGCATTCATGAACAAAAACCAAACTGCATGGGAAACACTTCAAAGAATCAACAATTGGGATTTCATCTTTTTGAAAAGATTCTGATTCACATGGGAAACACTTGAAAGAATTAACAGCTGGGACCACATGTTATTGAGAAGTTTTTGCACGTCAAAAGAAATTACCAACAAAGTGAAAAGAAAACCCACAAATTTTGAAAAATCCTGACTCATAAGCACTCAAACAAAGGTCTGCTCTCTAGAATTCATAAAGAACTAAAGAACATCAGGGCCCCTAAATTTAAAGACCCAATCCAGAAATGGGCATCTGAGATGAACACACACTTCTCACAGGATGAAATTAAAAAAGCAAATAAATATATGATGAAAAAATGCTCCACATCACTAGTCATCCGTGAAATGCATATTAAAACAGCACTGACATACCATCTCACTCCAGAAAGAATGGTTATCATAAAAAAATCAACCAACTACAAATGTTGGAGAGGTTATGGGGAAAAGGGAACTCTTCTCCACTGCTGGTGGGAATGTAGACTGGTGCAACATTATGGAAATCAGTATGGAGACTCCTTAAAAAACTAGGACTGGAAATCCCATTCCAGCCAGCTATCCCCCTACTGGGAATTTTCCTGGAGGAACTGAAAACATCATATCATAGGGATATATATGTACCAATGTTAATAAGAGCACAATTTGTGATAGAAAAATCTTGGAAACAACCAAGATGCCGATCACATGAGGAATGGTTGAAAAACATGGGGTATTTTTTTACAATGGAGTATTACTTGGCTGTGAAGAATGATAAACTTGAAGCCTTCATATTTAAGTGGATACCACTTAAATATGAAGATATGCTTATAAGCAAAATAAACCAGACCCACATGTGCAAATATCATATAGTCTCCCTAGTATAATTCAAAAGAAGAATTGCAAACAGAAGTGTATAACACAATTAAAAGGAAAGCGAGAACTTGAGGATTGGACCATGAGGAGAGGGCAAGGACAAATGGTGAGTAACATGACAAGGGCAAGACCATTCATTTATACACACAAGATGGGTAAGAAAATGATCCTGAGAAACATCAGGAGATTTTTGAAACTAGCAGTTTGGAGGTAGAATTCTCACCCCTACTAACTATATGTGCTGATATCTGTGAACCAAGAAACTGCACTGAATTTAACAAAGTGTAATAGAAGGGTCACACTTCAAATGCCTGCCATTCTGGTCTTCTAAATATGTACTTCTTGTCGTGACATACCAACTATTACTATACTGCCCTTTTTTAAAGGGTAATAAATGAAAAATAAGACAGAAAAAAGTCACAAGACAGTCCTGCTACAATGCTACAATGCTGTATATGCATGTATTTCTAAATATCTATGTAAATATATGTAAGTGTTCATTCCTATTTTTTTAAACTTTTTCTTCTTCATATTCTATATGGACTTAGAGTTTAGTATCTCAATACATGATGGAAAATACATGTTCCATGTTATGCCTATGATGTCTGATATTTAGACAAATAGTGTGGATAAACTGAACTGCATATATTGTAGGCTTCTCTTCTGGAGAGTTAACAACCTAAGTTTGCAGATCAAAAATTGGAGAAAAAGAAAGGCTACAAGGTCACCAACATTTTAGCCCTAGCCTTTCAAGGTCAGTGAAGACTCAGGACATAGGAGAACCTGTACTGTAGCATCATGTAACTCAGTAGTGCCCCAAATTTTCTGATCAAAGAGATTATGGGGCCACAGAGGAACATGATCGATGATGTGTACTGTGCCTAAGGAGAGTCACATAGGGAGAAAACTTTCTCTCAGGCTTCCACAGAGAGCAAATTGGTCAAGCAATGTCTGTGACTCATCCACATGGCTGACACTGACAAGGGATCTACAAGGTACAGTACAGGGTTACAGGATAAACCCTGAGAGTACCTGACTGACCTTATCTGATACAAAGTTACATTTCTTGTTGTGTAGGTCTTCCTTTAACTCCACCTTTACCATCCAGCAGAAAAGTATAAAAATGGAGGTATAAAAAGTAAAGTCATATTAATATACTGAGCTGTGAATGGCTCAAATCAACAGCTTCTGTGAATAACCCACTTCTATTGTGGACTGCTGATCTCTGTTAAATTGTTTTATATATATATATATATGCCATCTATGTTTTAAAAACCTGTAACATATGTACTGTTGTATGTTACTCTGTTTATGTCATTTTTTTTTATTTGTTTTTGCTTCTATTTTTCACTCTTCAAGTTAAAATACAAATAAATAAATTTTTAAAAGAAGATTCTGGAGAGACAGCGTGGCCGACTCCGCCATCCTCCTCCATCCTGCCCGTGCCCTCACCCGCCCAGCCCCAGAGACCTCCCGAGACAGCAAGACCAACGCCAGCAGCCTACTCGATCCCGCCCACGCTGCCCAGCCAGAGACTGGCCTGAGACAGTGGCTGACTCCAGCAGCTTCCTGGATCCTGCGCCAAGCTCTCCCAGTGAGAGCGAATTTACAGGACTCACCGGGGTTCCCAGATCAGTGAGAGTGTGGTGAGTCTGAGGGAGAGCCTTTGGCTTCTTCCCACGTGCGCTAAGCGGATCCCTGTCCCCAACCCCTCCAAGCCAGTGACTGGCCTGAAACCTCAGGACCCACTCACCAGCACCTCCCAGGATCCCCTGACCTAAAGCCCACTGATCGAGTGGGAATTTCCCCGATTCTCTGGGCATCAAAGGTCAGCGAGTGTAGAACTCCAGGCACGCCGTGCCCAAGAGATATTTCCCAGGGATTACCTGCCCCCCACCCCCCGTGGCCCGGTGACAGCTCCAGGCACAATGTGCCAGGTGATTACCGGTCCCACCCCACAAACCCAGACCCAGTGCAGGTTGGCCTGGAGTGAGAACTCCAAGCCTGCCACACTGGAGGGACATATCTCAGCAATCCACGGTCCCATGCTATGGACCGAAACCCAGCACAGCCTGGCCTGTGAGTGAGGGCTCCAGGCCCACTGCACCAGAGGGACCTTTCCCAGCCTTCTCGGGTTACGGCCTGTAGACCCAGACCCAGCAAAGGCTCACCGACCCAGTACAGCCTACTCAGTGAATAAGATCATCCACTATCCTTTTGTGAGCCCAGAAGACCCACCAAAACCCAGGCCCACCCACCTGGGGAACGACCTGCCTGACACAGGAGCGCTGACCCCGGGAACCAACAGAGGGGAACCAAAGGAGCTGCAGCAAAAAAGGAACTGAACACAACAGCTAGACTGAGGATAAGCAAACCAGGAAAATCTCAAACTTAATAGACTGGCACCCGAATCTCATAACAAGCTAAGGTTATAGCTGCACCAAAGCTCTACACCAAAGGTCAAAGGTCAGTGCTATACAAAATGACAAAGAGAAGGGGAAAAATGCAGTCCCAGACCTCGAGTCCATCAGGAAGGGCAGAGGACACTAGCTCAGCTGCAATTAATGAACTAACAGATACAGCACCAAATGAACAACAGCAGAAAGCTATAGAGGAAATAAAACGAGAAGTAATTCCCCAAATTAAAAAAGAAATAATTGAATACATAGAATCTGAAATAAAGAATGAATTCCAGAAACAGTGGGTGGAAAAACTGCTCACCCAGACCAAGTGCAGAGAGCACTATTGCAGATGATATATATGAATTAACAGCATCTGGAGCAAAGAAACAACAGCAGAAAGATCACGAGGAACTCAAAGCAGAAATAAGTTCTGAAATCAAAAAAGAGCTTTTTGAAGTCATAGGATCTGAAATACCAAAACAAGTCCAGAAATACACAGAGGAAATCCAACTTGAAAGAAACACAGCAGAAAAAGAATTAATAACTACCTCTAAAAAAGACATGGATAAAAAAAATTGAGGAGATCAGAAATATGATGGATTCCTTGAATGAGCAATACAGAAAAGAAATAGAGCACATGAAACACAGTCAAAGAGATATAGAAGAACTAAAAATAGCAATCACAAGTCTACAAAACCATCTGAGTGAAAGTGAAGACAGAGTTTCAGATCTTGAAGATGCCGGAGCAGCTAGTGAAAAGGTGAGAAAGGATCTCTTAAAAACAACAAGAATGCAGGAAAAAATAATCCATCACCTGCAGGATGATGCCAGAATGAACAATGTGAGAATAATTGGTATCAACGAGAATGAAGGAGTCAATACAAATGACATAAAAAGAATTTGGGGAGAAA
>PVKA01025753.1:0-25298 GCA_004027165.1 Ctenomys sociabilis
CAATATGCAATCTTATAATTATTGGAACACTCCTCTATCCTGTTTTGACACTGTTTTTTTTTACTCTTTTTAAAATAAAAAAAAGTATTCGCACACTAGCACTACACTAAATGCTTTACCTTTCTAATCGTCCTTCCCATTCGTTGAGCCTGTTTCTATTAAGTTTGAAATCTGTCTAGTGAGCTATGTTGATTAGCTGTATGTTACTATACCAAGTATCTGAGATAATCAGTCAAAATGAGAAAAAGATAATTTTGTCTTAGAACTTCAGAGGCCTCACTTCGTGATTATCTGTTGGCTATCTGCTCTGCTGAAGCAATTCATCATGGTAGGAGATCATGTTGGAGAAAAACTGCTCACCTTGTGTTCAGGAAGCAAAGTATGAGGGAAAGTGGGAGAGGCTGAGTCCCCACACTGCGCTTCTGGTCATCTAAATGTCCATTAGTGAGCTCACCCCTAGAGATAGCACCTCCTTCCTACAGTGCCAAACCAAGCAGCAATCATTTAACACATTGACTCGATGAACATTTTAGATCCAACGTACAGAATTCTTCACTATTCATACAACACATTCATGACTATTCATGAAAAATTCAAACAATTTTCAAAACTGAGAATATATTTTAATTGCATAATGGTGAAACTGTGGTTTTCTGTTAATTTCTTTATTACCATTATTTCAAGATAGTTTATAGAAATATTTTTGTTTATAATCATGCATTGATCATGATAGTGCATGTTTAGATTCTGATGAACATTCTTGCTTCATCCATTTTTTTCTTGCGTAAGTTCACAAGGTGAATGCCATTGTTAGTCATGGTTTAGATGCAAAGCCAGCTAGGTTCAGAAGGACCAAAAGATTTGTCAGTGACTTGGTATATTCAGTATTAACACCATTTGCTCTTACGTTCTTCAGAATTATCAAGTGATAGTAATCATTTAATTAAAAACAAACGAACTTAAACATATGATTTTGGAATACAAAATACTATAGTCAACAAAGAAGGGAAGTACGAAGCCATGAGAAAAAATGGATGGATTTGATAATATATTATGTGATAATAAATTATCTTTGTTTCATAACCAGAGCTGGGTTTTTGCTATATACTTGCTTCATTAGTAAGAAGAAAGGTGTTCCAGGAAAGTGGTTTGATTTAAAAATAACTCAGAAGTTGGACATTTCTTCCTATATTTAATCAGACAAATTTAAGTCCTATGACCATATCTAGTCTCCTGGAAAGGAAAACTGGTAATGCCATCTCTGCCAAAGTAGTCAAACATCCAGTTAAACTGTGTGTGTGTGTGTGTGTGTGGGAGCATAGATGCAAGAACCTCTACTACTAAAAGAAGTAGTAGATGAATACTGGAGGAAATTGCTAGCCTCAGTTCAATTACTTGCACATCCACAAATTTATACCTAAGTTTTTGTACTGATGCTATTTATCTCTTCTCTATGGAAAATACTCCGAAGTCTTAACAATGTATGACTGATATGTTTTATAGATGTCAGATGTAGACATGGCTTTGAATAACATAACAATATAAATATTCATATATTTGGTCACTGTTTCCACTCCATAGGGATATGCAATAAAAGAGCAAGTCGATTATAATGAGATACTTTTGGAAAGAATGGGAAATCCACAACAGTCCCTACCTTAAAAGTTTATCATATGGCACATTAATTGGTGAGACCTGCAAAGTAATGAGGTCTGTCTTTGGGACAGTAAGTCATCTAGTCTCCCCATTCACTATTCAGCATTCTCTCTAGTCACTGCTTAAGCTGGAATCTATCTATTGGAGTGATGTCTTTCTATCCTTCTTAAGTGCCAAAATTGTGCTTAGCATTCCTTTCTAAGTCCTTTCTCAAATATGCCTTAATTACTGGCCTTTCTTAACCTGCCTCGGCTGCCTCTGGATTTGTAATGACAGCCACCTTAGCATCAGTTAAAACAACAAGTTTGGGTGCTGAGAGAGCACAGGGGTTTGATCTGATCCTTGCCATGGGTCTGTCTTTAATGCTTCAGCTGAGAAATCTGAAAAGGACATATTTGTTGAAGGCTTTAAAAAAGAGTGTCATCTGCTGCTATTTAGGGCATCGGTGCACTTTTTCAGCTTTGCAAGTGTTCGTATTTCAGGAGTCAATTAGATTTCTGATTGCAAGCGAACTATGTCCTACTTAACGGAGCTTGCTGCTTACAAATTAATTTGATTCTTACCTTAGATCTCTCTATACACACCTGACTAAAAGCAGCAAGATCCTGTTAGTGTGCATTGAATTCATCCTTTTTCTGATCACCTACTCCAGCTATGTCTCTGTAGACATGTGCTTGCTGCATAGAGTGGAGAAAATGGAAAGGAAAGGAACAGAGCAGTCTGTCATGAATTATTTTCTGCATTATACACTTGTGCAATTTCTAAATTTTATATGACTTGATCTTCTACTTTTAATTAGACAACACTTTGATAAAAACTGCCAGTTTATAAGCTGAATTTTTTCAAAAAGAAAATGTGAGCGTTGGGTAATCCAGGAAAATTTCTGTATCTACTGTCCTTTTCTCTATTTATGCTTCATGTTGAGTATACATATTCTTACAGTGAAAAGCATTCTTTCAAAATTTTAGACATGTGTTTCTGTAATTTTCCTTTTTGTTTATATTTTATATAAACAACTTCTTCTAGGTAGATAACATACCCTTATCATATTATTAGAAATAAATAAAAACCATGTATTATTTTCACTTCTAATATTTTCTTCTTTTACCGCCACCTCCCATCTTTCCAATTACAACTTTCTAACCTGAAATTCGTTGATCTTACCATATTAGTCTCACTAATGTTTCACTTTCTGTTATTCCTTCTTAGTCTTTGAGTTCCGTGTTACAGTGAGGCACATTATATTATTTTAATTATTTTTATTATTATTGTTATTATTTAATGCATTTGGTTGTTGAGGGTTTCACTATTCAGCTCAGACGTGTAGTAATCCTGCTGTTTTCGGCCTCCCCAGCTCTGGAATTATAGGCACGCACCACTATGCCTGGACTTTGGCAGGATAGGCGCACTCTTAGGGTGTGGCTGGCACAGCGTGTGATGCTGGGACTCGAACCTTGCCTGAGCTTGCCTAAGTAGGTGCTTTGGTCTGCTGAGCTATCCTGCCAGTGCGAAGCACATCATCATAATCCATGATTTACTCTCAGTTGTCACACACTACATTAGTTGGACTTTTTTGTCAAAAGTGAAACCTACCTACTTGAATGTAGAATTCTCTTTACTTAAATTTTAATGTGGCTAACATAAAACAGGTAAAATATTAACTGCCACCTCTAATTTCCTGTCTCTTCACTAATCGTTTCCATGTTTTCAATAAAATCACCAAAAACAAATAATAAGTATGAGGAGAAACTTAACTTTCATAACCTTACGTTAACACATCTTTCCAACCTGCATCTTCACTCATGTTCTGCTGCTGCTTCTGCTTTTGCATATAAAGACAATTTTGTTTCAATATGTCTGAGAAGGTTCATGGGAATAATGGTATATTATGTTGGCAACATTATAAAAGTTTGACTCTATAAGTGACAATTTGAGAGGTTTGAAATATATCCTGGATGTTTCAAAATTTATCAAAAGTCATGAACCAGTTTGCCAGATTAAGCAGTAATAGCCAATGGAAGTATTGATGATAATGAAAGTGTATACTGTTGTAGCCAGTAGTGGCAATTTTTACTGAGCTTTTGAACTGTGACTAGTATGGTAGAGGAACTGCACTTTTTTTTTTTTTTTTTTCTGAGACAGGGTCTCACTATGCAGTTCAGGCTGGCCTTAAGCTCACTTTATAGCTCAGGCTGGTCTCGAACTCACAACAATCCTCCTGCCTCAGCCTCCCGAGTATTGGGATTATAGGCATGCGCCACCATGCCTGGGGAACTAGACTTTTTGTTTTTATTTATATTTAAATTATTTAACAAATCAGCGATGTATGTGGCTACCATATTGGACAGCACTGTGTTATCAGGATTATAGGTAATATGCTGGATAACTGAGACATAGGAAGATCAATTAGGAAGCGTATGAAATCAGCCTAGCCTGGGGATGGCCAGAGAGCTCAGTGGATTAAAGTGCCTGCTTAGGCAGACACAAGGACCTCAGTTTAATCCCCATCATGTTGGCCCCTTCCCTGGGGGGTGCCCTGAGGTGGTGATTAAGACTGGGTGTGGTGGTACACACCTGTAATCCCTGCACCTGGGAGGCTGAAAAACAGGAGAATCACTATGGGTTTGATCTGTGTAATGAGACCCTGTACTAAACACATTATATATATATATATGCTTGAGTGAAAGATGATTGGAGTTTGATTCAGAGTTCACAACATTTTAGTAGTATTTTCTGAATCCAGCAAACTCCTAAAAATGAAATTAATCTTGTTCTCTTGTTGATGGCAAACTATAAACTGATATGAAATTATTTGGTGGCAATATCTAAACAGAGTTCTCTGGAAAGCATTTCACTTTTTGAAATTAAAAAATAATCTAAAAAGAAGTGGTGTTCCCTAGTTGCATTTTATACTGTCTGGTAGCTAAGCTTATTATCTCTCTAACATATAAGTAATATTTTTATTGTGACATCTGATCTCAGAAAATTGGATAAAGTTTAAAAACTCATAGTAAGTAGTAAAATGAAAATGGATGGAATAGAAAACTTTAATGCTATAATCAGTAAACTTTGCCTGCCATGTGACATTGGGAAATGAGGCATAAAGTAACATAGAACTGTTGAGATTTTGGCTTTTATAATGCTGTTTGCTAAATCCAGTGGTCTTGAGCATCCTATAATTACTCTATCACTTCACTCTCCACAGCCACTTTCAGCTTTTAAAATTCATCTTATAGATTAGTTGGTTGTATTAGAAACTGTCCTGAAAGGATGGATGTATTTATTTCTGGGAGGAGAGATCTAGAGACTTAATTCCATTTTGCACTTTGAGCCACAGCTTTCTATAGTGTGTGCTCCTGAGTTTATTACCTATCTTAATGTCCTGCCATTGCCATTTCCCTACCTGCTGTACATAGAGATTAGCAGATTTTTAAGTGAAGAATGAGTACCAATTTTATTTTATATTTAACATTAATAATTATATACTTACTTCATTTATGTTTTATTATCACTACATCCCTTTTAGAATAAATATTTTGCAACACTTGCCTACTATTTTGAAATAAAATTCAAAGTAAATACAGCTGTCTATACAGTTATTAAAATAACCAAAATCCCAATTATAATATAGAACAGAAGGGGAAGGGAAATAATTAAAAATAAAGAAAAACATTGTTTTATACATAAAGGTTAAAGAAAGAATTCTCATGAGAGTAAAAAGAGAGAGAAACATGTTTGCTGCTAACTATGCCAGAAATTGGTACTAACACTGGGAAAAAATAGTAATCAAATGCCTTAAATTCATATTAATAAGTCACAAAGCTCTAAGCAAAATAATTTATCTGTAATACACTGTTCCCACTATATTTAAATGTCCTTATTATTATTTTCTCTATTCTCTCTCTCTCTCTCTCTCTCTCTATATATATATATATATATATATATATATATATATATATATAAATTACTCTAAAACAGTATATGTTTTTATATGAAAAATCACCATTATTAATGGTAGTATCTGTGTTTATAGCTAAAATGGTGGATGGATATAGCAAAATGTTTACCTGAGTAAGAAAAAGCACATGCAAACACAGAAATGGCTAGCAGAAATTTATTAGTCTTTTTCCTTCCTGGGTATCATACTATATTGGAATAATATAGATGACTGTAGCTTTCAAAAATTGTGGCAGTGCAAAACATTTTTTCCATGCCCATTCCTTACCGAGTTCAGATGTGCATACTCATGAAGAAAATGGGAAAGAAGACACCAGATGTATTTCTTTTAACTATTGAATGAAAATAAGATGGGGTATTTTCCAAGTATTACACATGTTGTTACATTCTTCTAGTGGAAAAAATAGGGTTTCTACATTACAGTAGAGAGAGCTAGGAGTTGACTGTCAACTACACATATGCTAATCACATCTTCCAAATTTTCTATTACAGTTTGGATTTTTAAAATTCTTTTTATATTATAATAAATGTACATAATTATCTCAGATCATATGTTCTCACTTCTGGTTTGAAATTTATAGGTCCCTTATGTGTCACTGTCGTAAATTTAAAGCAATATCAGTAGGCATTTAGCAGTTGCTTGCAGATTTTCAGAGATTGAGCGTACACATATAGAAGTTACTTGGAGAGACATTGAAATTGGTTTAAATACACGGGGCTTTTATAAATATTAAGTACACCTTACAACTTCAAACTTTGACCTAGAATCTGCTTGTCTTTCCTGAAAAGCATTAATTGTCCCGGTTATATATTTTTGTAATTTTTCTTAAAGATCTTACAACATACTGATGGGAGTGGAGAGAGACATGTATTAGGAAATTCTCCTGAGATGTAGCTTTAGTGTATAGTTTTTCCATGATATTTGGCGTGGTGGCGCATGCTTGTAATCCCAGCACTCGGGAGGCTGAGGCAGGAGGATTGTTGTGAGTTCGAGACCAGCCTAAGCTACAAAGTGAGCTTAAGGCCAGCCTGAACTGCATAGTGAGACCCTGTCTCAAAAAAAAAAAAAAAAATAAAAAATAAAAAAAAAAATAAAAAAATAAAAATAAAAAAGAAAAATGAAATTCAAGGCTGTTTTTTTTCTATCTCCCTGGCACCAAGGCAATTTAAAGTGAAGGAAAAATAATGGGATCTTCCACACATCAAATTATTAAGACTAAAGTCATTATTGATACAGCATGCATTAGCTAAACTATTTCTTAAGCGTGCTTTTGATGTTGTTGTTGTTTACAGTGTTTGCATTCAGTTTGTAGGTCTGGCTCACTGGCATCTTTCATATTTTTTTTATGATTTTTTTATTTTAAAGTAAAGACAGATAAACAATTTAAAATATGGTATAAAATTTCAGAACAACATTGTAAGAGAGTAACAATGGTTGATGTATTGTATATTGTTATCTTCAAACTGTTTGCTCATATTAGAAGACATAGCTGTGAAAAAATTGATCAAAAAAGTATAGACATAAACTATTCTTTTTATGATGTAATAGTAATTAGTAGCATAACTGTCTTAATTATCTTGTACATATATTTTTCTTTTCTCTTGTTTCTTTTCTCCTAAACCATCTTTTATTCTGCTACATTGTATTCACTTTTTAAAATTTTTAAAAAATCTTTTATTAATTTATTTATTTGCTACAGGGTCTCACTATATAGCTCAGACTCCTAGTGATCTTCCTGTCTCAGCCTCCCCAACACTGGGATTACAGGCACGTTCCACCATTCCCAGTCTCAATTGCCCTATCAGTGTGCCCTGGGGGCTGGGCTAGCAAGGCATGCTGGGAATCGACCCTAGCAGCTGCACTCTGCCAAAGCAGGCCCTTTAGTCCACTGAGCTATCAGGCCAACCCTAAACAATTCTTTGGTATTAGTTTATGAAACATTTTCTGGGATTAGAATTCCACATGTAACAAGCTGTAGAGCAAGCAGTTTTCTATTGTGATTTTGCAGTTCTATGGACTATGCTTTCAGTATTTAAAAATCATTTTCTCTCAAGGTAAATTATTTTTCTTTGCCTATTTTATTTTAAACAGATCATGTTGTTTGTGAAGAAGAGTTTAAATATGCCATGTTAGCTTTAAACTGTATATGCCCTGCAACATCTACACTTATTACACTGCTGGTCCATACTTCCAGAGGGCAGTAAGTATATTATTTATTTATGATAACATTTAAATTACTTAATAGAAGTGTGGCTATGTGACTTAGAAATAAGACAATGTTTTCAGTTAAGTATATAACTATATTTACATTTGTGTGAGTTATCTTCATCTGCTTCATAGATGTTTTAAGGGGTCCAAGAAAAGAAATTTGATAGTTACTTGCTATCTTTTTTCAGTAATCTTGAAATAATGTGTTGCACCCTAATTCCTTAGTGTCCACATCATCTGTGAATTGGGGCATGTTAATGTTTATATTGCTGAAAGTTATTAAAATCATTCCTTTAGTCTTAATTTGGTATTTCAGATAAAAGGTGGATCTTCTAAGTCAATTCTACTGTGTACTATGCTTCAGACTATGTTTCTTTAAGTTAAAAAGTTAAATTGATGCGTATTTAAGTGAAGTGCCGAGAGAAATAAATATAGAACAGTAAAATTCTTCCTTGGGATTTACAGTAGGTAGAGTAAGTGGCTAAAAGCATAAAAATAGCAAGCGTCCAGTAATATTTTAAAGCAGATTTTACTGCTTTACTTCTAGTAGCATTTCTGTTCTGTTGATACAGTAAGAATTCCTCAGGAGCAATTTGCTCAAGTTCTGAATAAACTTTTTCCATTGTGTACATTGACAAGCCTTTAATTTGTGCAGTAGAAAAGTTATACCAAAAACATGAATGAAAATTGTTGCTCCTTTGTAAAGTGTGATCAACATTTTGCATGCTGCTACAGTTCTGCAAGTCTGTTTAGATATCAGTTAATTGAATAGTCAGAAAAACTCACCTATGTTCTCATTATTTTGCCATACAATCTTTTCTATGAGACTATAACTGAATATCTAGTCTAAATGTATTATTCCATATACAAAGGGGAAAACAAGGAGAAGCAATACAATGTCACAGGACTCATAGACAGAAATCAAAATACATTGTACAAGTGCTTGTAAATATTTTTACAAACAAAACTTTGGTGAAAAGCATATAATATAGTGAAATAAAAAGCAATAAGAATACCACTGGAGAACTGTGTGTTACACATGCGTGCTTTTAGATTATTGGTGCTGAGCAAACAGGAAGCTCCTGGTATTCTGGAACGGTTGACAAAATGATTTTGAGAAGTAGAAACTTTATTAACTAGAGAAAGGTTAAGCAAAAAGATGTGATAAGACAATGAAGCAGATTGGAGACTATTAATTTATTGAGTTTGTTTATGAACCTAAGATAGAAAACAGTGATGCACTATTATATAGAAAAGCTATGAAACACTTCTCTTACACATATTTTTTGCTCATATGAATGTTTATTATTTCTGGCTTTTAAAGTCTCATTTTTGAGGTCAATGCTACTAAACATAAAGATTTAAAATGTACAAAGGGGATTAAATCCGGAGATTGAAATGCCTGTACTTGGTAAAGAGAAAATTATTATAGCTGACTAGTGTGGCGATATTCATGTTATACACTGCATAGTCTGGGGACTAGTGCTATATTCAGAGCACCTTGTACTTCTTTCTTTTCAGTTTAACATATTCAGCAAATATATGCTCAGGCATCGGGTATTTGGACTCAAGATTTTTTAACAGAAAAATAATAAGTACCTTATGAAATATATTGGAGTAGTAGCTAATACAGTTTTTCCACACTGACATGAAGTAACTAGTATAATTATAAATACGTATATCATCACAAAACTCTTACCATTTTTTTCATTAAGGATTTGACTGCATTTTTATATTCAAATACAAGGTGGATTCTAGTTTTATCTGTTAGCAATGTAAACATATTCACATATTTATTTAAGATTGGATATTTATTCATGTTCAATCATTAGGTTACATATCGTATGAATGACACGCAAAGCACAGGAAGTTAACAGAGGACATATTGAGTCATATAATAAACTTTGGCTGCCTGAATTTTGTATGGGAATTGCCATGATGGTTATCATAGACACTAAACCAAGAGCCTGAATCTGGGATGTAAATTTGACGCTATTAAAATAAGAAAGCATAGGGCCAGTGAAATAGCTCAGCAGACTAAATGCCTGCTTAGGCAAGTGTGGGGACCAGGGTTTGATCCCTGGTACTGAATGCCTCACCGGCCCCTCCCCCATGTACGCTGAGCTGGCCACCCAGACCAGGTGTAATGGTGCAAGCCTGTAATTCCAGCACTGGGGAGGCTGAAAACAAGAGGATCACTATGATTTGAAGTTACATAGTGAGACCCTGTACCGAATACATTAAAAAAAAAAGGAAATACCAAGTATGACTGCATCGTATTTTTTATGTTTATTTTGATAATTGTTTCCATGAAAGTTAAATATTATATTTCAAATCCAAGAATAGGCTTCTTCTACTTCTTGTTCTTTTTCCTCTTCTAATACATGTTTGATCCAGAAACTTCATTTTCTAAAGTAATAACTACAGTCAAACTCTTTGGAAACCATATGTTTCCAATTTCAAATAAAATTCTGTCTTTGAGTGTTTATTCTGTAATTGGAATTCCTAAATTTGGGAAGAAAATGTGTAAAGAGGAAAATGAACACCATTTTGGCAAAAGTGGTTGCCGCACTAACTGCTAAACTCAACTAACATTGAGCCAATTGCATATTCAATTAAATTTTTAGCCAGGTTATGTGGAAAGTTGAGATAATAACACCTAAATTCATTACTGGTTTCATTAATTTCAAAATTGCTTCTTGAATGATAAGTGTGCTACAGAACTATCCCTGTGTTATGTATACAGAGAGCAAACCAACAGAAAAATCCTTGTTTGCAAGGGGCTTTTATTCCAATCAAAGAGATAGACAAACCAAATGCAATACCGGGGACAAGGGCCAGCCAAACAGCTCAGCAGATTAAAGTGCATGCAAGCAGGAGCAGGGGCTAGGGTTTCAATCCCTGGGCCGGCAGTGCCAGCCCCACCCCCAGGGTGTGCTGAGAGGGCAATTGAGACCGGGGTTTGCTGCACGTGCCTTTAATCCCAGCTCTTGGGAGGCTGACCACAGGCAGATCCCTACAAGTCCAATCTAGTAGTGAGACACTGAACACCCGCAGACCCTGCTGTAAAACATAACAACAACAACAAAAGTAATAGTGGGAAAACATAAAGTAGGGAAAGACAAGGCAGGGCTAGGGTGTGGCTGTTCGCTTAATTTAAATGGCAGGTCAAAACGGTTTCTAGAACTGACACTTAATCATGGGCTTGAGCAAATACAGATTTCCCAGGTAGAGGGAGAAGCAATAACTGTGAGATACAGTAAAGATCTAATAATTTGAAGAGCAAGAAATAGCCCACTGTGGCTAGAGCAGGTTAAGGGTGGGGATAAATATTGCAAATTGAAACCTGAAGAGAAATGGCACCAGGTCATTTGGGGTCTTACAGATCATTTTGTGGGTATGGGCTGTCACTGTCGGTAAGTTATCTGAATGGTTCTGGGATTCCCAAATTTTCACCAATGTGTGGTCTGAAAATGATAAAGACATCCATACTGAAGACATAATCACATGAATTTGTCCTTCATTGGTATATAAATATTTAGAGCAATGAAACTGCAGTCAAGTCAGGCATTTCTTGAGAGTATGAAGCCATGCCCAGGGGTGTAATTTTATAAAATATGTTCCTCCGAGGTGGTTATTTCATAAGTCATTCATTACTTCCGTGGGAAAGTATGTTATTTTTCATCAGTGGAATCAATCAAGTAGCAGGCATGAATATTGTAATAATGCTGTTTGTGAATAGAAAATTAACAAAAACACTAGCAATTAAGTTTTATTTATTTACTTATGTTTAATTTTTATTTTGTTTTGGTGGAACCGGGGGTTGAACTCAGGCCCTTGTGCTTGCCATGCAAGCACTTATTCTATTGAGCCATCTCCCCGGCTCCCAAGTTTTATTTATTGATTCCAAAACAAATGATGTCTTTAAGAAATGGAAGAAAATTTCAGGATGCCTGATTCATAATAGTTTTCCTTGGCTTTCAAACTTTTATTTTTTATGTTTTTGTGTGTGTGTGGTACCGGGGATTGAACTCAGGACCCTCTGCTTGCCAGGCAAGCACTTATTCTACTGCGCTATCTCTCCAGGCTGTCAAACTTTTATTTTACCTCTAATCAAAAGCAAAATATTTACACAGTTGTATAGAACTAGATGTGTCCACCTTTATATCATGAGAATGTATGCTTCAGTAAATTTTCGGTTTTCTCTAATAAGTCTTTCACCAGTGATTGCATAACAGGTTTGAAAAATCTGGAAGTACCGTATGAGCATATTAAGTCAGAATTTAGTATAATTAATTTGTGTGTGTAGTGTATAAATTGTGGTTTGATATTATACAACTGCCAAATTTGTGTTCCAAGGCAGAATTAAAATTTTTGGATAGAGTCTAATATTTTCCTTGGAAAACTAAATTACATTTTCAATGAAGTTTGAGAAACACTAGCTTACACATTGTTTTTAATCATATTCTCCAATTTTATTGGAACTAATTTTAGGCTTATGGAAAATTGTAAAAATGGTACAAAACATTATTACATTCCTCTTTCATAAAACTTTCTCTAATGTCATACATTTAGTAACCTTAGTACAATTATCAAAATGAGAACCCAAAACTGATCAGTACTGTCGATTAAGTTATTGAGCTTAATTTTAATTTCTTCAGATTTTCTACTAGTGTGTATTTTCTGATCCTGAAACCTAGATGAGACTCATATTATGTTTAGGCATTTCTCCTTACTCTAGTCAAATTTGCAACAATTTCTGTGGATGTAATCAAAATGAGTTTAAATTCCTGACATTTTCTGAATACAAATACAAACGTATATACAAAAATATAGATTCAATTTGTGTATTTCTATCACAACATATGACACAAAACTTCTGACTCTCCTCTGTTTTGAGGGAGTCTCAAAACAATGATAGTCCATTGTCACCAACTAGTCATGACTAGCAATGAGCAAATTTAATCCTCAGGATCTTGATTACTAAAATCACTCTCCACACACAGTACCTATGCTCCTTGGGGTACTGGTCAGCAGAAAGGCTGGCTTAAAAAGGCATGAAATGATTCTGGGAAATTTTGTGCTACCAGAATGTAAGGTATTTCTCTGAATAGTGTACAGCTTGTTCTCAGAACTCAAAAACTAGCATAAATTAGTTCCTAATAGGCTAAGGTGGAACAACTTTAGTTATAAAATAAGTAAGGTTATTGTAACATTAAGTAATGTTACAATAACCTTACTTATTTTGCATCTAATTTTTTTTTAAAAAAACAAATAGCTAGGAGGCCATACTCATTAGTAACGTAATGTAATAACTAAATAAGGAAAAGGGATGACTATTTCTTACTAGAGAATTCCAACTAAGTCAACATAAAAGGAAAATATTAAGTCAATATTAGACCAACCGCATAGTGCTATTCCTATTCTTACCCCTTTGTGTGTTACCAATAGTGGTGAAAATTTGAGCAAAAGCAGAATAATCATGTTGCCTTGACATATCTAACCAATATAATTTAGTAGAATAAAGAAAAAAAATGTAAATTTCTAGTGGAGAAACTGAACAAATAGCACGTTAAAGAAGGCACTGAGGTAAAGTCTACCAATAGAAAGATATGCCAAAAAGATTTGCTACGCCAGCTGTTTGAGAAACCAAGTTAAGCTATCATTACTGAAATAAAAAGATAAGTCAAATGTCGGTGGTCCTTCTGTTGCTGCACTCGGTAGGACACAGTGTCTGCCTTGCTTTGGCATGTGCTTTCATTAGTTTTCTTGTTGCTGGGTTTAAATACCTGAAATCTGCAGTTAAAGGAGGAAATCATTTTTTCAGTTCACAGTTTGTAGAGGCTTTAGTCCATAGTCAGCTGGCTCTGAGGCAGGTCAACAAGGCAGAGGAGCATCGCAGAGGAGAAACTGAGCAGCAGGGCAGGCAGAAGGCAGCACGTTGAGGCATCAGCACAAAGCCTGCCTTCCCTCTCTTGTTTTCTATTGCATCCAGGCCTTAAGCCTACTGATTGGTGCCTCCCATTCCCGGAGTGGAGCTTCCACTGTCCCCCCACCTTAATGTCAGTATCACCTTAATCCACATTCACACGCAATAGTCCAGTTACCTTTGAAACACCCCTCCCCACCTAGGACTTCATGAGGGAGACATCTGGACACAAGCTGTAACTTTCTGCTCCAGACACCCAAAATACTGACACACATTCATTTTTGCAGAAGACATTTAGTCCATCTTTAGGAGTTGTCAAAGTCCTAACAGGCTCAGAACTGCTGAAAGGTTGAAATTCAAAGTCTCTTCTGTAACTTAAGACCAATTCTGAGTTGCAAGCACCTGGTACTAATATAAAAAAATAAAAAGTTAAGCACTGCTTGCACACAATGGTAGAAGATAAACACTTCAAATAGACAGACAGGGTCAGGATTGAAGCAAGCCCAAAATTCAGCAGGGCAAACATTAAATCCCATAGTTCCATGTCCAGCATCTCGGGCAATCTGTGCCAACATGTGACCTCCAGAGGGCTTGGTGGCCTCCACCCCTATGCCACCATTGGTGGTTGTAGCTCCCACAGCTTGATTCTTAGGCTGGCTATGCTCACTCTTTTTAGCTTTCTTCAGATGATCCATGTTTCTGGCCTCTCCCACTTTCTGGTGTCTGCACTGCCCTTTTGGCTTCACACGCACAACTTCACATATTGCTCTCTAAGTGATATATTGCCTCTTCTCCCAGGCCTTTTTCTGAAATCTTGATAGAAACCTCCCTGACACCACAAGTCTTGCATTCTGCATTCATGTAAAACTAGCACTGTGGATGATGCTCAGGTCTGATGCCAGCTGGAACAGCAGCCAGGCTTCTTTCTGTCTTGGTTGGAGAGTTGAGTGTCAGTGAATCAAAGCCTGAGAAACAACTTCTCCAGGCTGCCACCATTCTCAATGTGATACTTTGATGCTCTCCTGTAAAGACAGCATCACTCTTTCACCTTTAGAATTTTGAGGCTACAAAGAATGGAGGTCTTTTAATTCTTGTGATATCCTCAGGCCATCTTTTTCATTATCTTCTTCTGAAATACTTGGCTTATTTTTTTCCAACTGGATTCTCCCCTGTTCCACTGTTTCAGGCTATAATGTTACTAGAGTTGTCTTTCTGAGCAACCTCAAAACTTTTGAAGTTCAGCTGGTTTATTTTTTCTTCATTGTAACAGATTGGATAAAACCTCAAAGTTAGCATTTCTACCTTTTGAACCTTAGACTGCCTTGAAATTACTTCCATCTGATTGATTAGTCTGTGACTTTTAATCTCAGTCTCAAGCAAGCCTCTGGACAAAAGCCAAAAGTAGACAAATTTTATGCCAAAGAATTACACACATGTTCTGAGGCTGGAAACATTTATATGAGCATTCTGGTTTTCTGAGCTCTGAGCAGAATCTCCTATCAAGTTTGGCATACCGCATTCCAGGGATACTTCTTCAGCTGGCACCTCCAAACCTTTTCAAGATCTTTCCACAAGCCAGTTCCAAAAGCTTTTGGAACAAATTGCTAGATAACTTCACAGCAACAATCTGACTCTGGTATTAATGTCTATCTTTGCTAACTTTCTCACTGGTAAGACCAGACAACGATTGTTAAATTTATTTAGCTCTTCATAAAAAAGTTGCTGTGGTCAAATACCTAACACTTATAGAATGAAAATCAATATCAGCTCACAGTGTGAAGAGGTTTTCAGCATAGAACCAGCAGGCTCCAAGGCAATATGGTTTGGCAGAGGGACATCACAGAGGAGAACGGTCCATGGCAGGGAAGATACATAAGATTCAAGTAGCAGCAGCAGAACCAGTAACGGCGAGCCTGAGTCCTTCTCTTCCTACACGTTCCATCCAGGTTCTAAGCCTGTTTTTTGGTGCCATCTACACTGTGGTTGGGCTTCTATTACCACTCACCTTCTTAATTTCCTATTACCACCTTGGTCAATCCATGTGCCGTAATCCAAACTCCCTTGAAACTCCACACAGAAGGCTTTAAATAAGTCTAAAAATTATTTCTACCACCATTTTCTAATCATGAGAAACTATCACACCAAGCAATAATGAGACTTTTCTGCAAAGTAACTGATGCTATTCAAAATGAGAAAGCTGTGAAAGACAAGGAAAGACTGAGGGTCTGCAGTTTTATTCTAAAATATTTTACCTAGGGGTTGGAGAGATGACTCAGTGGAATAAGTGCTTCCCTGGAAAGCTCAAGGGCCTGAGTTCAACCCCTGGTTCCACCAATATAAATAAATAAATAAATAAATAAATAAATAAATAAATAAATGTTTTGCACTGCTGGTGGGAATGTAGACTGGTACAACCGTTGTGGAGGTCAGTGTGGTGACTCCTCAAAACAGTAGGACTAGAAATGCCATTCAAGTCAGCTATCCCCCTACTGGGAATTTTCCCAAAGGAGCTGAAAACATTGTATCATAGAGATATATGTATACCTATGTTCATAGCAGCACAATGTCTGATAGCAAAATCTTGGAAACAACCAAGATCTCCATCACATGAGGAATGGTTGAAAAAGATGTGGTATTTCTACATGATGGAGTATTAGTCAGCTATTAAGAATGATAAGTTTAAAGCATTTATACTGAAGTGGATGCCACTTGAACATATACTCAAGTGAAATAAACCAGTCACACATGTGTAAATATCATATAGTCTCACTAGTATAACAAGCAAAAAGCAGAAATACAAAAGGAAACGTACAACAACAACTAAAATCAATTGAGTCTGATAAGGCAAAGTGAATGGCATATGCTGTAGGATACTAATCAGCTTTTCTTCTGGATGGTTAATGACCTAAGATCACAGGTCAGAGTTGGAGAAATAGAAGAGCCACAAGGCCAGCCAACATTTTGGCTCTAGCCTTTCAAGGTCAGCGAAGACTCAGGACATAGGAAAACCCATACTGCAACATCATGAAACTCAGTTGAGCTCCATATTTTCTGAACAAGGAGATTATGGAGCCACAGAGCAAAGTGATTGAAGTTCTATAGTGTGCCTGGGGAGAGTCACATGGAGAGAAAGCTTTCTCTCAGGCTCTCACAGAGAGCAAACTAACTGGTCAAGCATTGGCCGTGACTCATCCACATGGATGACACAGACAAAGGATCCACAGAATAATGTACAGGACTACAAGATAAATCCTGAGGGAACTTCAGTGACCACATAAGAAACATAAAATACATGTGTTGGTATATAAGTCTTGCTCTATCTAGGTCTTAACCATCCAGCAGAAAAGTATAAAAATGAAGTATACATCACGAGGCCATAATATTAAGCTGAGCTGTAAATGGCTACAGTCAACAACTTCTTCAGATAACTCACTATTGTTGTGGAATGCTGGACTGTGTTGGATTGTGCTGTCAAGTTCAAGCACCTAAGTTAGTTGAATGACAATGGAGTGCCCACCTTTGACGGGTGTAGACAAAGGAAGGGGTATAGAAAGCAAAAATCATGATGTGTGTGTATGAACAGTACAGTTGGGATAGATAGCGCTGTGCTTCTACATAATCCTATGAGAGGCAAGATTTGTACTAATGTTGGTTGGACAGGATATTATGTTGGCTTCTAGTACTATGGTCATCCACTAGGAAAATAATTATTGAATTTATGATATAATTCAGGTATAAAAAATAAGTTAAGTAAACAGCTACACTCTTAATTTACTGATAAGAGACATCTGCTATAATAATGTCTGTAAATATAATATCATGTATGCACCTTGTACGATACCAAAACAGTATGAAAACAGTTTGCAATGCATTAATTTATTCAAAAAAAATAAAATAAAATAGCCGGGCATGGTGGCGCAGGCCTGTAATCCCAGCACTCGGGAGGCTGAGGCAGGAGGATTGTTGTGAGTTCGAGACCAGCCTGGGCTACAAAGTGAGCTTAAGGCCAGCCTGAACTGCATAGTGAGACCCTGTCTCAAAAAGAAAAAAAAAAAAAAAATAAATAAATAAAATGTATTAATTTATTGAATCTGTCTTGTTAAGGTGTCTTAAAACCATCTGATTCATATTTGTACTTCAATAAAATAAAATAAATAAATAAATTAAAAATAAATAAATAAAAGATGTTTTACCTAGCCTAATTTACATATATTTAGACAATATATTGATTGGAAGAGTTCTCTAAATAAATTTTTTAAGAAATTCATATTTTGGCGAAGCACAGACCAAGGCAAAAGGAAAAAAAAAAACTCTTGTGTCCTACCCTAGTGCCTCAAACATGCAGAGTCTGGATCCCAGGAGTGAGAAACCTCCATTATTTCTCAACCATTAGGTCAATGACTTCAGATGGAAATTAGTCATGAGTCTCTGATATCTCTTTTCCCCAAATATCCAGAGCATCCAATTATACCCACTGTGATGAGAGATGAGGAAAATCCCGTGTCACTACCGCCACCAGGAAAATGATCAAGCAAAATCACTATGAAAAGAAGTAGGGAAAGACTTAGAGATATGTTAGCGGGAGACTTTCTCCTATTCATCCTGAGCTTCTCATGGAGCCTGGAGGATCAGCTGTCATGTGGGTGGAAGTGAAAGTTTCTTAAAGTAATAGGAATTATAATTACCATTCTAACTGCCAGAAAGGAAAAGAAAAAAAGGGTGGGAGAGCATTTTCAAATGCGCTATCTTTAGCTCTATTGGAAATTTCACACTCAAAAATTGTGACAGAGAATTATATTTTATAATCTGGCAAATCTAGTTCAGTCACTCTTCCATGAATAAAATAGAGAGTAAGTCAGCAGTAGGGGCATTTCCTTTATTGTAAAACACACACGATTTAACATTTTAATGCATCTGAATGCTTTAAATTAGCTAATTTGGATATAAAACTTGAATTATTTTGATATAACTTAAAAATCCAAAGGATGATTTCCATTATTAGATTTATGTATAATTTGAAGTTGCAGCTGTCCTGTATGAGATCATTTACATGCTTCCTTTCCAAACCCCAAATCATGTTCCAACCCATCTGGCTCCACATCATGAACAATCTGATGGCCTTCAGACAGCAGCAAGGGGCTATCTTAGACAGCTTTCCTGTCTTTTGTTCCTTTGGGACAAAATACCTGATAGTTGCAGTTTAAAAGAAGAGAAATTCAGTTTCCCTCATAGTTCCTGGTGGGTTCAGTCCCAAGTTAGTTGGCTGTCTCTTTGTCTGGCGAAGGACAGTTGCTCATTTTATGCCAGCCTGGAAACAGAGAAGAGAGGAGCAGGCAACACAGACACACCTTGCAGTCAGACCCTGAGTGAAACACTTCCAGTTAGGCCCCACTGCCTGACAGCACATTCAGAGATGGAACTCATCAATGGATAATGCCCACTTGCCAAACATGAGACTTTCAGGGGCATTGTGGAAATAAACCATAGTGGTGGTGGAATGTCTGCTATCAAAAGGTCTCCTATAGGTGAACAGTGAAACTATCTTTAATCCACCTGGTGAAAATAACCAATATCAGCATGTGGTCAGTTTTCTGGTGAGCCTTAAGACTGTGGCTGACACTTATGAAGGCACACGTGTATTCCACTTACTACTTTGCAGAGCTGTCCTGTGAAGGACCCTCACAGAATATGCTTGTCTCTTGCTTTTCACTCTGATGACACCTTGCGCTTATTCGGATGGCTTTTGGAGTACGCACAAAACTGTATCTTGGGGTGTGTGTGTGTGTGTGTGTGTGTGTGTGTGTGTGTGTAGGGGGCACTGTACTGGCTCTCATTTGGCCAGCAACCAAAATTTACCACATCCTTCAGCATAGGATGCTTGTTCAGCTAATTCCATCCCAAGAAGCAGTGTGAAACTTTCTGGTATCTTGTCATCTGAATTACATGGAAAGGCCTTAAGGCCTTTTTTCATTTTTTTTATCCCATATCCATTCTGTCCTTACTATGGGTGTGAATTTGAAGGCATCAAGAAACTGTATAGAAGCTCACACTTGGTCTCCCACCTCACACCACTCTGCTCTTAACCCCATACGTTTTCTTGGACATGTTGCTAAGGTTGCCAGGGCTCTCACAGGAGACCCTTCAGATGTACACAACTGAAATCTATTTCCTCACTCTTGAGGAATTGAAAATTCCTAGATGAATGTTCGCTTTCTCCCGAGCCTCTTTTCTTTGGCTCGCAGGTGGAGGCTTTCCTGCCATGTCCTCACATGACATCTCTGTACCCACATCTCTGGTTGCTTTCTTTCTTTCTTAACCTAAGTTTCATTTTTGTATGAGGACACATCCATTTGGTTCAGTTTTTCCACCAGTTTTTTTTTTTTTTTTTTTTTTTTTTTCTAATTTAAACACTTCTTCTCAGGCTCTGCCTCTAAGCATCTACATTGTGAAGTACTAGGGGGTTAGAACTTCAAAAATGAGTAGCTGGGGGATGCACTTCCGCCTCCTCTGAGGTGAGAAAGACCTATAGGTTTGACAGAAACAGCTACACATTTTTCCTGTTTTGTCTATGTCAGTAGGACGGCTGGCACCACAGAAGTCCACTATGGCAATGGAATTTTAAAGAGGATCCCTTGACTCTGTAACCATAGTGGTAATTTCTTCATGTATTCCACTGCGAAAAGAAAGACAAAATCTACAAGCTTGCAGATAAAAATTAAGGTCATCACAAGAAAGGGCGGTGAGACACTTAATAAGCTTACTCATTTTTTCATACACTAATGCATATCAAAAGAGTACTTTAGTCCATAGAGAAAGGCATTTTATGAGGTATATCTAAGGTTAGGAATCTGTATAAAACTGCCTGAGAAACACTGAAGCAGCACACTCATTAAAAGATCAGCTGGAGCATCAGGCATAGTTTGAGAGATGAGTATATTGCTGTGTGCCCATCCTGCCCTCCGTCTGCCTGGGTAGCCTTTAATACCCCACAATTTAATTCACTATCAAATTAAATTTCAGGGCCAGCGAGATAACTCAGTTAGTGCTTTAGGCGGAGCGTGCAGACTGAGATTTGCTCCTGGCACCACAAGGGGCATCAGGCCTGCCCTCAGGCCTACAAGAGTCTGGGATGCATGCCTGTAATCCCAGTGCTGGGGAGGCTGAAAGCAGGAGGATCACCAGGAGTCCAAGCTGTGTGGTGAAAGCCTGCAACAACCAAATACATAAATAAAATATAATAAATAGATTTCAACATTTCTGTGTAAATGTTTCTTTAAGATTTTCTGTGCTCTGTGCTCTGCTACAAATTTATTTTTATACCCTTATCTCCCATGATTCTCTTATGCATGGCTCCTTCTCCAAATGACATGGTCCTAAATATACTTTGGAGTTTCCGCCTTCTATATCTTTTTTAAATGCAGTTTTCTCTGCTTTGAAAGCATTTCTTCTGCCTTCCTAGAAGTTTTTTTTTTTTCTAAATCAAAAATTCTTTCTTCTTTTGAATATTTTTAAACTTCCCAATTTAATGTGATTTCTCCATTCTATGAATGCACATGTAATTTTATCATATTTTTGCAGGTTTCATACTGTAGTCTTTTAAAATTACGTATTTCTTCCTCTACTTAACAGGTAGTCATTTAATTCAAGTTGGAGAACATGCCTTACACACTTTTACACGTTGCATAGTGTTTCTCCAAATACAATTGCAAATAAGTATTTAGTTAAATGACCAGAAATAAAGTATATATTAAAGAGAATTTTTTGAAACCCTAACCCATATTTCCTCTGCATCATTTTTTAAAAAAAAACAAATGTTCCCTCCTTTGCCTGTTTCTTTAACAAGCATCCCAAATAAATCTCTGCATTTCTCTGTATGCTCACCAGTTGTCAGCACCACAGCTAGGAGCAGTTATTCATAAAATTTGTCATTGAGAAAAGGTCCAACTCAGACACTGAATCTCAACAAAGTCTGTGAATAAATCAAAAGGTATATATAGAGTGGGAAATATGTGTTTCCTTTCTTATCTCAAAATAAGAGGCAAGAAACACTGAAAAGACGAAACTCTCTGACAAAACAAATGAGGGCCTATTGGAACATTTTTTGGCATGGCTTAAGGAACTGAGGGACCACATGGTGTTAGTGCCCCTTTCCAGTGCAGCGAATTCGAATTCGCAGCAGTGCTCACTCCAGCAGGTATTTATTTGGAATCTGAAGAGGTGATTTAATTAGGACTAGTGTGAAAAATGCAAATGCTTTCCTCTTTAGCAATGTAAAACATTGCCACACTGAACTTAAAACTTTGGAGTAAAAGTGGAAAAATTGTGGAAGGGAAATGGGTGACTCATGTCCTCGGCTTACAAAGTGGAAAATTAAGTCTGTTTCTACACCCAGTGGCACAAAGTTTAACTATGTTAAGTTAAAAAGTAACTATTGCCTCTGAAACGGGCCAAATTCTGCTTGGTGATAGGGACCGTTTGATCCCTAGCACCCTAGCATAGTTAATACACTTTTTAAAAAAATTACTTTCTTTGAACACTGTTTTTAGTGGAAAGGACAACAACCAACTAACCACAATTCTAAACATCTGACCTGATTTAGTTTTACTTTAGTAAAATGTCTGTGTATAACTGATAAACAAAATTAAAAATAATATGATTATGAGAATTGTGCTGGGGAATCCATTCTGAAGTAATTATTTTCTTGCATATCTCACAAGATGAGATCAGCTATAGCTTAATGATATACTAATAAGTAAAATTTAAAGACAAACCTTAAAATGCCTTGAATCCAGCTTAGGATTTGAAAAGTTGTGTTTTTCAATTTTGGTTTAGATCAAAATTTGAACTATGAATGAGTTAAAATCGAAATATAATAATAAATTGAGTTAAATTATTGTGGTTTGGTATTTCATTTGCTTGTTCATTCATTCATTCATTCATTTGTTTGTTCATTCCATAATAGTAATAGATACCTATACTGTGTGGATGTACTGTTAGGAATTTGTAAAATACACATATGAATCTCATAATTACAGTGTTCTTGGTCTGAGCTGGGATAAGTACAGCATACTGGACAATTTTGAAATTGCCTGTTCATGGATTTGCTATGTTTGTAAATTTCCCTTCATGGGTTTACCAATAAATATATGTGTTACCAATAAATGTATGCTTCATTTATGGTAAGATGTTTCACATTTGAACAGCAAATGGCAATATGAAGCAGTAGCTATTCTCTTATAATTATTTTTACAAAGGTGAATAAACTCTAAAATATAAAGAATATCAATAGGAGCTTCCTGAACTCTTGTACTCTCTAGATATTAGTACTTAGGGGACACAACTGCCACAGAAGTCACTCTGCTGCTTTAACTCAAACCCCAAATACAACAATGGAATGTCAGTGCTGAAGACCACGAAGCTCCGGAACACAAGCTGAGCACTTGGCACTCGCTAAGCGAGTGGAATTTGCTCAAGGATGAAAAGAAAGTACATCTGGCCAGCAATTTTTTATTATTGCTGAAGTGGTACAGTGTAACCTCAGGGTGCTCTGACTTAATAATGGAATTAAAGGACTAAACATGCAGTTTCATTATGACAAATTAATCTCTTTTTTCACCTGAAAGTTCTAAAATTAAGTGAAATCTCAACAAAATGTTAGGGTTTTGTTTGCAACAAATAATGGTAATTAAATGGGCATTTCAAAAAATTCCACTGACGATTTTAAAGGAGAACCCAACTATAAGGTCAGGGAATTTGGCCATCTCTGTGAGGAATCAGCCTTTGAAATTTAATGTTGGAACTCTTTCATTCTTAGTAAAATATAATATTTTCAGAATAATGAGCTTTGTTAGTAATGCTTGAAAATCTATATGGCATTTCTTCTCAAGTTTCAACAGCATTATTTCTTACCCTGAGAACTCAAGCAGCTTTCCAGTTCCATCTAGTGGTAGAAAATTTGTCGTCACCCTCTGTATTGTACATACCATTTTCGACCTTAGAATTCACATTTCTATTTTGGTATCTGCTAACATCAGCAATGCAGAAAGCTGTGCAATTCAAGAAGATAAGTGCATGAATCTCTTTCTAGTAGACTGTGGTGTCTGGGTATTGCTTTTTATTGCCTCTGTCTAAAGTTCTCAATACATTTCATTCTAGATTAATCTTATGTCTGTACAATCAATTCTATTCGAAGACTAACAAGAGCAATTTTCATTCACAGTTATAATAGCTGTTTATTTCGTGTCTTAACCTGGTTTTGAAGCCTTTGTGCAACATTCACTCTATCAATTATAATCAAATTCACAATGACACACCCCACAATTGCCAATATTATGTTTTATGCCTTTAGTGTTTAAACTCTAGATATCTATCACAAAAAGTAAGTGTAAGATTATAATAATATTAAAATATTCTAACTTTAAAGTAAAAATTTGATACCATTTTGAGTTAATGTAATTCATGTGATTTTGCAGAAATATACTCTGTGAAATATATAAACAGCTAACTAGAATCAATATGATATTACATTCATTAAGTACATTAATTTTAAATTTAAACTTTAGACTTCTACTCTCAATGAATATAATGAATTATAAATACATGCTGATCTTTAAAACAGAGCACTAAGAAGAGTTTTATTTTCTTCAAACATAAACTTAAATTGAATTTGTTCCCTAAAGTAAAATTTTCAAAATTATATCTGAAGCTTTTCATTATCTCCTGAAAATTTCATTTTATGTCAAAGTCACTTGTTGACAAGGTACTCTTTACTTCCACGGATGTGAAAATAATTTAGCTTGATAATTCAAATAAGCACATGACAGTAAGTCATATGTCAATCACGCCAACCTGAATCTATCATTAGATTATATGTTATTTAGGATAAAACAGAACAAAATGTATTAGAGCAACTAAACCAAACAACTACAATACAGGATGTTTAAAACAGCAAATGAAGTATTATAAGAGATGTGACTTCTTATTAATGACTACATTTTACAACTTTAAAGGCAGTTCTTGAAAACATCAACATTTATGTTTAGTGCAAAAATATCCTATATATGCATAAAGAATACATGAAAGTTAAAAATCAAATTTTACATGCTAACATTTATTTTTCTTATACATTTACTAATATAAATTTTGTTAAAATACAACTACATAAAAATATAGTCTTTAAGCACTTCCCTGGCAAGCACAAGGGCCTGAGTTCAATCCCTAGTTTGCCAAAAATTTTTATTAAATTAAAAGTTTATTCGGGTTCAAATCTCAGAAGAGACCTTGCACTTTGATTTTCAGCCATGCTGAAGCTTAGGCTTGGGCAGCTCCTGCCGATGCACTATGTGCCTTTTGCATAAAAGCGTGTAGCTCAGTCTCTGAGAGGTGATGGGTGCGGTGCTCACTTTTGTACCTCAGTGTCTGAGACGTATCATCTTCTGTGGAATAGTTGACTCCAACTTTTTGACCCATGGCCCATTTCTGGCTTTAAATTTAGCAGTGCTCCGGCCACCCTAGGGCAGTAATCTGCATGCAGTCCAAAGGACAGGA
>PVKA01025754.1:0-32593 GCA_004027165.1 Ctenomys sociabilis
TGGTAATAGGTGTTACACTTGGAGCATATTTGTGCCACACGAGGGATTTGTCATGGTTGATTTTTGTGCTTGTCATTTCAAGAATTACTGCTGAGGGCTCTGAGAAGTAAGTAAGTAGCATCACAGGAAGGAACTTCCATTGGTTTCTTTGGATTGTGGCCTTTGAAGTGCCAGCACTCTCTGGGCCTGCCTTGGCCTGGGGGGAGTGGGGAGGGAGGCACTCTGTAGAGCTGAACACTCAGGTCAGGCAAGGCATGGCTGTAGATCAGCAGAGGACCTGATTCCATGGAAGCATGAACAGTCCCAGGCTGGCGAGATAGGACTAAGGGCCTGCTTTGGCAAACACGGGGGCCAGGGTTCGATCCCCAGTCCCACATCCTGCACCAGCCCGACCTTTGGGGCATGCTGAGCTGGCAACCAAGTCCGGGCATGGTGGCAAAACACCTGTAATCCCAGCACTGGGGAGGCTAAAAACAGGAGGATCACTATGAGTTGGGGCTGTATAGTGAGGCCCTGTACAAATTTATAAATGGAAAAATAAACAAACGGTCCCATCTCCAGGTTCTTGAAGGGCCTGGGAAGAACAGATGAAAAAAAGTCATCAGTAGAGAAAATTTTTCTATGTGGCTTCTTTGTTTGGTTTGAGGTCTTTGGATTTCTCCTGATATAAACATTTTGCAGTTAAAATGTTTTAAATAGTTCCTCTTATTTTAGAGTCTTAAAAATTGGTAAGTTGTTCATGCATATAAAACAAATTCTCTGTGCTTTCTCTAAGTTACAGAAATTTCTGTGCATTCACAGCTTGGCAAAGATTTTTCTAAAACTCTAGGTTAGATTTCTTGGTAAAGAACAAGTGTTGAAATGGTCCCCTCAGATAAAAACCTAGACTAAAATCTAAAAGTTGTCATGGGCTTTGTCTATATCTCCCCTCCAGGCCACGTGTGCTTATGGGTGAGACGCTCTGGAGTGATTGGATCCTGGTTGGGTGATACTGGATTAGTTTACTGAGTGGGGCTTAGCACACTGCTGGGTATGGATGCTACATTTACAGATGCGGGAAGACCCAGCCTGGGTGTGGGCGGCACCAACCAATAGGCTTGCAGCCTGGGGGGAATTAAAAGGGAAAGCAGAAAGAAGGCCTTACTGGCTCCTGCCTCCTACACCACAAATTGCCGTGCTATGAAGTTTGGGCTGAAGCCTCCACAAACTGTGGGCTCAGGTAGGCTTTGCCTCTCACTTTTGATGTTGGGTAGTTTTCCCAGCAATGAGGGAGTAACTGAGGACCCAAGCGGCGCTCCTGTTCAAGGCATTTTTCAGTTGTCAAATGAGGATGGCACAGCAGAGGGAGTGGAATGTTGCACTGTTATTGAGAGCCAGCCTGGCAATGAACATGAGATGGAGTAAAAAATACATCCCTACATGTTCCATTAAATTTAGATCTCTAAACAACACTACTTGATTGACAAGGGGGTTTGGAGTAAGAACAATAGGAAGCCCTTATGCTCAGTTGGAACTGAGCAACTGGAGGTACACCACGATGGTAGGGGTGTACTTAGCATTCCTGTGACCCGGCATTCAATCTCAGCAACACCATCCCCACCTCATATCTGTCTCTGTCTCTTGTGTCTGTCTCTCCCTCACCCTCTAACACACACACACACACACACACACACACACACACACACACACACACACACTATGGCTGGAAAAAGAACTGGTAGGAAAGCCCCACTGACTTAGAGTTGTGTATCGTACCTTTGGGCTTACACAGAAAGATCTCGACAGTGACCTGTCAATCCTCCCAAATTTTGGAGTTGATTAACACCTATTCTACTTAAAGACATACTGGGGCCCCATAAAAACTTTATTAAAAAAAAGTTATGCAGAAGGAAAAAAATCCAAAAAGTGAGAGTTTTATGTGCTACTGGATTCTGTTTGGTTTAGCAAGTATTTATGGAGCACCTGTTGGTGGAATTGAAAGAAAGTGAAATCAAAAGGATTTTATCTTGCCCTTTTATGTTTGCAGTATTTTCCTCCCCTCCTGAAGTAGGTGAGGCCTGGAATGTCTTCCAAACTCTGGGTGGGGAACTGCTGTTTAGAAGTTGTCATCCAGTGTCACTAGGTGATAATTCCCCTCTGTGTAAGTGTCATGGTTACAGTCTGCTTTTTTGCCTCTAAAAGAACAATTATATTCAAGAAATTTTGTAGTGCATTTAAAAACAGCTGGGTGAAAGTCATTTGAAATCCCTAAATCCAACACATTAGTTCTTTTATGCATTTAATTAAGCAGAAGTTAAAATAAATTAGAACAGAAGACATTCAGTGCTGATTGTTGAATCAACAAAGCAAGAACCAGCCTAACATTACCCTGCTGCAGATGCCTGTCACTCAGAGCGGGTGCCCTATGAATTTGTATCAACTCCTTAACACTTCTTGAATAATGATTTCTTTTCTAGTACAACTGGTATGTATAGCAAGCAATGTTCTTGATTTTTTTTTTTTTAATACCGGTATTTCTGTATCTGTCAAGTAATGTTTTCTGTGTGTGTGCAATTTTTTCTCCCGATACCTTTCTGTTGCTGCTCTGGTTAGCTATTATTTGGATGGATGATGGGCAAAGATTAAGCCAGAGTGAAGAAGTTTAAAAAAACACAGAAAATAAACCTTACCATCACATGTAGTATTGTTAGTGAAAATCACTATCGAGATGATTTCATTTCTAGTACCAAAAACATTGTTAAAGACAGGATGAATTTGAGTCTACTTTATCTCTGTAATGCAGGTAAAATATGATTCATCGTAAAAGAAGTTGAGAAAAAAGGCTTGCCAGCAGAAATGACCCATATTCTTATCATTTATAATAGTACTCCTTTTTAAAAGCATGCCTATACTTTTCAGTCCTACTTTAAAATATAGAATTGTGCTTAATATTACTGTCATGATTAATACAGCATTCAGCATTGGCTTCCAAATAATCAGGGCGCTGTGTTGAGGGTGTGCTCATGTTTTCACTCTAACAAGGTTAACCTTTCTACAGCTAGCCAGTGGGTACTTGAGAGTACTGCAGGAAGTTTGAAATGAAAACATGTTGTGTGTTACTCAGTCCTAAACATCTTCTGTGGTGTCCACATTCCTGTCTTCTGAGTGCTTCAGGAGCCCTGGCTCTGTTGTCGCGGTGGCAGGGCCACCACGCAGTCTGAGCCCTGCTGTTAGACATTTCTGTCTTTGCTTTCGTAGACCATTCTTGCCAATGGGATGAACACATGCTTGCTCATTTTCAAGAAGAACTGCGGGCCGAGTTTTTATTGCTTTTACTCTTCCAGAAAGACTCTTAAATGTTGTTCACTGTGAAGGGATTGGGTGGCATTTTGCCTGCTCAACTAAACATGAGTCAGAAATTGTAGAAAATTAGGAACTCGGACATGTTATTGGTAAAGGTTTTGAATTCCCATCTTGCAGTTCAAGTGAGTCTTGTAGTCCCACCTCCCCACAGGCACACACACTCAGGCACTTGTGCACGCACACAGATCAGTCCGCCTCACAGCTGTCCTGGTGCCTGGGTGCATTGCAGCATCCGAGGCGAGTGCTTCTGGCTCCTCTGGAGACATCTGTTAGGAAGTGGAGCTGGGGCGGTTCGGGTGTGATCTATCTGCTTTGTGTTGATTATTCACCAGCTACAAATTCCCATTTCTCAGCTGAGAGCTATTTTGGGCCTTTTCTTGGTTAGGGGGTGGTGGAGCCAGATAGAACAGAGACTGACAACTCTTCCCGTCTAGAGCAGCAATTTATTATCTGCATCCACAGTTAGGCTGCAGCTCCATAGTGAGGAGTAATGTCTGATCCGTGAACACCCAAGTTCGTTTGGATAAGCATAAAACACTAATGAGCACTACCTCTTTTGTGTGCTAGTCCAGGACCAGTGCCTTGTCGCAGTGAGGGCCTGGCTTTACCAGTTGATCCCCCACCCCATTGATCCGCAAGTCTTTGCATAGAGCTGTGTCCCCAGCTCCTCGTTACTGTGGGAGGTGATGGTGGAAATGGATTGAGCCCAGCATCTTCATATTGAGCCACTGCCTGGCCCTTTTTGAGAGTGTCTCGCTAAGTTGGCCACAATGAGCAGGAACTGATGACCTGCCTGCCTTAGCCTCTGCAGTGCTGAGATTACAGGTGTGCATCACCCCACCGGCCAGCCCTTTGGGGCAGTCTCTAGTATTTGCCCCACTTTATCCACTTGTAACTGAGGCCTGGCCAAGTAGCTAACCATGTAGCTAGATGGATGCCATCACTGACCTATTTTGTAGTGTAGATCAAGGTCCCAATGTCTCAGTGAACGATTTCTGTAGGTGCCTCTTTTCTTATTAATTATAATATATGCAGATGGACTTGTAGATATGTAACTGTGATTAAAACTTATTAGTTATATGTCTAAAGAGTTTCTTTCCTGTCCATGTCGCAGTAGCTAAATTTTGTTAGTAGCTTTCCATTGTTAAATTTTAGTTGGATTTAGAGCAAGCCGGGTCTCAAATGCACAGGGTTCCAAAGCATTAGAGTGCTTGTTTATTTGACAATACTTAAATTGGAACAGTGGCAGTTGCTTTTGTAGAACACCTAGGTCATAAATAAGTGATGGAGAGCCCGCAGGTGTGCCGCACTGTGGATTGGGAGAGGCAGAGGAGTGACAGGTAGAGCTTCAGCAGGTGGCTTGTGTGCAGCCCCCCCTTCTTGAACTACAATGTGTGAATGCTGTTTGGGAAGTTTGGTCCCCAGAGGCACAGGCACAGTGCTTGGCAACACCTGTGTGCAGAAGCTGAGCTGGGTTTTGATGTGAAGTTGATTGGATGCTTTATCATCATTAGACAAACAGCATGGGCCAGCCATGAAGAAAGGGCCCGGTGGGCCAGAGGCTTAGGTTGTGAGCAAGCACGGGGGGTCTGCCTTCCCCACTGTCTTAGTTACTCTTCCCTCATTGCTGGGACAAATACCCAACACCCAAATGAAGGAAGGAAAGGTTTATTTAGCTCACATTTGGCTCCAAGGCAGAGCGGCACATGGCAGAGAGCAGCAGTTCTTGGCGGCAGAACAACAACAACGCAACAAAGAGGAATAGCTACAGAAAGTCTGTCTTATATTCCATTCAGGCTCTCTGCCCCAGGCTGGGGGCAGTACTCACACCCATAATCCCAGCAGTACTAAGACTCATAATCCCGGCCTTGGATCTCACATAATCCCAGTGGATCATGAGTTAATCACAAATCCTAGAAGTCCCCACCTTATGACTACATGAGGCTTTAGGGGACAACTAGACACAAACCATAACACCCACAACCAAGGGAGGGGACACATGTGGAAACCAGCCGAGAGACTGGTCTGAAAGCCCATGGGGGGAGCTGGATGGGTTTTTAAAAATGAAGGCATAGATACCTTTGTTTGGTCCAGGGCAGAAAGAGTTGATGAGTGGCTGAGGGTGTCTGCTCGTTGCTGTTTAGCACAGATCACATTGTCTGGGTGCAGAGTGGGGGAGTTAAGAACTGGGAGGAGAGGGGGGATGGTACTCTGTAAGACTCACAGTGGAGCTGGGGTGGAGGGCTTGCCTTAGGCTGTGCAGGATCCCACCTTTCATCCTCAGTGCCTTAAACAAAAAGAGAAACAACAAAAAAATAGGGAACCGGCAAGGCAAGGAGTATGCGCCTTCGGGTTATCTCCCCTCAGCATTGTGACTTGTGGAAGGCAGTACAATCCTTGGTAGATTTTTTTTACTGTCCTCAGTTCAGCTCAGAGCATCCAGACACAAGATAACTATTTCCTGATAAAAAGTTCCCTGGAGCCCAGCATGGCAGTGTGTACCTGTTGGTCACCCTCGGTATTTGAGAGGCTGAGGTAGGAGGATCTTGTGTGAGAGGCCAGGCCAGCCTACTGAACTGTAACTCCACCTCACAAAGACAGACAGACAGACAGACGGACACACACACACACCCCAAAAGTTCTCCAGCTAAGAGCCCAATATAAATATTGTTTTCCTGGCTTCCAGGTTTCTCTGTTACACATCTGACCCATGTCACTTAAAGCAACCCAACCTAACATCCATTTTCTATTGGTTGTTGGACTAAAGCTGCTCTGTTAACCCGGAAGTAGGTGCCCACTGCACTACCCAGTGCTGTGTTTCAGATTGCAGCCCACCACCTGAAGTCTGGGGTGGCTCTGAGCACCCACTGGCCGGTGGGAGTCTTGGTAGTAGCTTAACTTCTTTCCCTTTTTTTTTCCTTTATAAAAGCTTTTCTGGAATAAGGCCTTTTCCCTCCTCCTGCCGGGAGGCAATTCTCTCTAAATTAAGCTTATCTGAGTAGGAGAGGGGGATGGTATACACGGGGTGCAGTCTGCTGGGACCACCCAGATGGATGGGAGCACTGGAAGACTGTGCTGCGGTGAAATTGGATAGTTTGGAAAGCCTGCTGCCTCGGGCGTGGATGTGCCGACGACTCCCAAACGGAACATTAATTGATCTTGATTGTGTGATTCCGAAGCTGGAGCATTTCAAACTGTTTTCAAACTAATGGCCACCACACTTGGCAAGCAGCCCAACTGGGCGCCGGGCTCATTATAAAAGCGGATCTTGATGGCGCGTCAGGAGGACCAGAAGCATGCTAGCTTTTGGAGTAGTTGCTCAGTTTCTGAGGACTGCGTATTTGTTTTTCCTTAAAAGGTTCTCTGAATGTAGCACACCCACCATGAATCAGACCTACAGGTCTCAGAAGGATGGGGGTAAGTGCACAGAGAAACTTCAGGGCGTGACCTAGGAGCTCCCTCTTAGAGTTCAGCTAATAAAACCTCAGCTAATGGTAAAGTTCACAAGGTTTAATGAGAAGCCAAGAGAGGCCCCTAGGTGAAGGAAAGCCCGGAATGCCTCACAGGCTTCAGTGTCCCATTTTTCCTGAACTGCCCCCTGTAGTGGAACTTTTTTTCTTTCTCAATTTTATTGTCCCCTCAAGCAATTTACTAATTAGATATTCGACTGTCGATCCTCTCAATCCCAGTGCAAAACTGGTAAGTGTAGCAAGCCAAGGAAGCTGGGCCACCTAAGAACAAAGGTCTATCTGATGTACAGGGCCAGCCACAGGGCTACCTAATGCTCACTTGCCCTTATGTCATTAGCCATGGTGCCTCCTCACCCTCTCAGCAGGATTCCTGTGCCACAGTTTATTTTGAGATCATGGTGGGGACAGAGGTTGTGCATGCAGCAGGTCGGGGGAAAGGGAAGTCAGGGCTTATCTTGGAGGCAACCAGTGTGGCTGCCTTCCCCTCCAGCACCTCCATGTGTTGCGGGAGAAGCCAGAGGTGTGGATGTTTTGGTGAATTCCTAGGCTTTAACTGTCCTGATTAAGAGTGTTGGCCATTATCTACTCTTGTAAAAAAATACTGGCAAGATATGACCATGGTCCATTGGCTGCTTCAGAAGGAAGTTTACATAGTTTGCTGACAAGAAAAAAGTAAAGGAAAACCAGGACCTGAAGGGGAAGCACAGAGAAGGCCTTGAGGTACTCAGCCTTGTCACGGGGCCTGGGTTGCACTGGGGAGCAGATTTGTCCTGCAGCTCCTTCTGGTGTGAGGTGGGCGGGCTGAGGGATGTGCTGCAGTGATTGTCACTGTGGAGTTAGATAGAAACAGTATAGGCAGTCAGACAGAAGACCAGATAGCTTGCAACTGTAGGAGAGACAGGACAGACCTCAAGACAAAAGGGTAAACAAATGCACCCATGTACCTTGCTAGCATGGATGGCATCAGGGATTGATATTCTAAATACTTCTCCATCACCTTGAAAAGGCGTGGAAGGGTCACCAACCCAGTCCCCTGCAGGAACAACCCCTGCTCTGCACTCATGCCCGCTTGCTACCTGAGCTTCCCCACTTGATTCTGATTTAATCAATTCTACAAGAGCAACTGTGCTTGTAATATTATTGGTTGACCACAGTTTTGTAGTGCCTGACAACCCACGTAGGTGTTCCCATGTTTCCCATCTTGGACCCGCCTTGCATCCTTGATTTGCTCTGTAAAAATCCTTAGAAAAGACAGGGACTTGGGCAACCCACCTGAGTCCCCTTCTGTCACTCTCTCGGACATAAGCTTTTTTTCTTCCAGTAAATATATCCTGCTGTTAACCTCTGTTGTTCCTAAAATTCATTTTTCTATTGTAGTGAGCACAAACTCGTCCCAGGTACCTTTCAGGTTGGGAGAGTTGCCTTCCCCTGTCTCACTGTCATGAGGGCGCGTTTCCTGTCTGTACATGCAGTGTGATGGACAGAAAAAATGTGCCTGCAGAAGCCGTGTGCTCCCCAAAACGTGTTCAATCCATGGGAGGCAAGTGGCTCAGAAATGACCATTTTTCAAATGAGGCCATGGCTTTTAGGTCATGAGTTTTTATTTCTGTCTGCAGCCAGTGTAGATGAACAGCTTTAGTTCTCAGCCAGGTTGAGTTAATCTTGTATCTTTATGTTCTTCTAAAAAAAAAAAAAAAAAAATATTCAAGCTTCCCTGGAGCCATTTGTGTCTCTGTGAAATAGACGATTTAGGGTCCATCCCAGCCTAAAAGCTTTCAGCTTGTGAAAAGCTTCTTTTCTTGCATTTAAAACCTTCACTCTCTATTTAGAATGCGTGGCATTCCTGGACCCGTTAAACAGGCAGTTAATGCCACACAAGCTGCCCACTGCACACCCAACCATAAAACCTGCTCAGAGGCGAAGGCACACATTGGAATATTCTGTAATGATTAGATGCCAAAACACCACAGTCTGCTTTAACCCTGTGACCAGCATTTGTAATTGCATCTTCCTTTCCAGTGGGGTATTGATCTTTTAGTTCATCCTGCGGGTTGAAGGGATCTCTGAAATCTGTTCATGTCACACTGCCTATGAGGAGCAGCTTGAATTGAGGTCTTCGGACCTGTTCTCATAGTGAGGAGGAGGAGGAGAAGGAAGAGGAGGGAGACAAAGAGGAGGAGGACAAGGAGGAGGAGGAGGAGAAGGACACTGGGCTTTACCTTGATAGGTTTTCAATATGCTCATTCTCTAGGGACAGTTCTTCACTCCTTTTTTTTGGTGAAATGTGGACTGTGAAGACTCAGGGTCTACAGAGTCTTCACGGGTTTGGGAGAGAGATGACTCTTGTGAGGTGCTTGAGAGGCTCTGGGTTTAGATTTTTGAAGGTCCTGAAGTTTGTGATGTTGTTGACCTTAGATAATTGAAAAAAAATGGTGATTTCTTGGTTGTTAGAAAGTGAGCTAGTCATGAAGACAAAAAGGCCACGAAGGAATGAGGGCAGCATACAGATCCAGACTGTAAATTGCATCGCGTATCTTTCAGAATTCCTGAATTTTGTGATTTTGCTGTCATTACATAAGACAGTGTCTTTGTCCTAAGACATGCACTCGGTGTTTAGGGCTGAAGTGACATGATCTCTGAAGTCCACTCTCCAGCGGTTGAAAAAGAGTAAGTGCAAAGACTGAGAGTGAATGCTGTGAAGTGTTGACAATAAACATATGGGGAAAGAATAATGGATACAGGTGGAGGATTTGGAGCTGGATGTGCTTCTCACCATGGAGAAGCATCAGACACAGGGGGCTCTTGAGGGAAAGCATGGCTAGCAAATATTGGTGCTTATTCATTAGGTAAAACTTCCAGGTTTAGGGTCTCAGGGGCCTTTCTGTGCAAAGGTGGCTTCAAGCCTGTTTGCCTTTCCTGTCCCGCTCTTCTTTCCTGCCCTGCAGTTCTCCTTTCCTGGCCCAGCAGTTAGTGCTCCTGCTGTTTTGTTTCCAACTCCCAGTCATAATCCTTTGTTCATGACATTATAATCATCACCACAAGTAGCTAATTGTGATGTCACAAATGGAGGATTATGACTCAAATGAGGAATAAACAGCAGGGGTGGATTAATTCCTAAGCAACCCAGAAGATTCTGTTTGGTGCGACTGCCCCAGGGTAATAAAATTTAGAGCAGAAAATGGCAAGAGGATGACAAAGCTGAACATATGTGATCTGTTAGCCAAATTGTCTTTAAGTGGAAGGATCTCTCCCCACCCCCTTCAATTTCCCATGTGGTGTGAATAGCTCCTCTCTGGAAGATAAATGGATTCGTTTTTCAGTGTAACAAAACTCAAGGTATCTTGCTGCCTCATTTCGAGAATGCCTCACCTAGTCTGAAAAGTGGGTCATTATGGAACTGTGGAAGTGTTTTTATTTTCAATAGAGTTGTCTTGCTCTTTGCCGCCAGCGCTGGAAAGTCAGGTATAAAGATCAACATGATGGCTAAGAGCAGCTGGGCTGATAATGGACCGCAGTCCCAAGCTGGGAGCTCTGGGCAAGGCGGGCCTCGCGGCTCAGGACGCTTTTCCAAATGGGCTGCACGTAAGCGAGCGCTGGTAACAGCTGTTGAGGTGGATTGGCCTGGAATTAGGGCTCATTCTCCGCGGAGCTGTAATTTTCAATTTTGAGTGAAGGGTGTATTTCTTTCCCTTTTAGGAAGTCTGTGGTTTCCATACTATTCAGTTAACCAAGCATCCGAATTCTCCTCCACAAATGGCACTTCGCAGTGCCTTTATCCTTGGGGGTTAGTTGCTGTCCCAGGAATATTTCTGGGTTTGTGGCCTTTTCTAAAACCATAGCTGCAGCAGCCAAACTAAACTGGAAGCCCCTCTGAATTGTTTTCCTCTTCCTAGGACAGAGCGTCCCTTTCTTTTGCCAGTGTATTTAGCTCTCTGTGCTCTCCAGGACAGTGACTTCCCTCCTCCTTGGCTGTGGGAAGTGGCTGCAGTCTGGGCTCAGCAGCTGAGCACTTAAAAGGCACATTTTAAAGACATGATAAATTTAGTTATAAAGGAGACTTCCATTTGGGACTGGGCATTTGATAATTCCTCTTCTGTACAAGGTAGAAATTAGGGGATGACTGTCCTGGGCTGGGATTAGATTGAGTTGCTATACTGTTATCATTTTGGAATGTGTAACTTCATCCATGGCTCAGCTTGGGCGGAGCATGGCAGGGTCCCAGTAGCAGGACCCACACTGTCTGCAGGGCCTCGCAGCTCCTTGTGTGCTCACTTGAGGTTCCCTCCACACACTACAGCCCAGGGAAGGTTTGTTTCCACGGTCAGTATTTCCTCCTTTGTTTCCCAGCATCATCAGTACCAGAGATGTCTCTGAGGTTGCTCAGAGGAGCTCTGCCAGAAGGTTTGCCTTCTGATTCCTTAGGCAACCACAGCCTGTGCTCCTTCCATTACCAACTGTGGGTGCAGCCTGTTTGGTGGACGGCTTTCCTTGCTTGGTTTCTGGCAACGCCTTGCGGGATGTGTAGCCTGGGCCTCTCCTTGGGTCTGTGCATCTCTGTAGGCAGTGCTTGGTTGTTCTTGCAAGGCAAGCTTCTGTGTAGTTCTTAGTTGGGGAATTTTGTTTGAGACATTTTTGACCCTTTAGAAAATGCAGTCATTTCAGTGTGGGCTTTGTTGGAGCCAGAGTTCACCACATGCCAGTGACAAGGGAGACACAAAGGGCGTGCAGCCACGCCAGGGAGCTGGGGCTCAGCGCCTGAGTGCCTCGCCCAGTGTGCAGGTATTTGGGATGCCTGCTGCTATGAGCCGTGCTGGGGAACAGGATGTGCATGAAAAGCCTCCTCCAGTGCCGGGTGTTCACAGCTTCGGTGCAGGTGCAGGAGACGGGGCCCTGAAGCAGTGTGAGTGCTTCCACACCCAAGAGCCAGTAAAGGTGCATGCATAGAGATTTTGACTTGCATGTGAAATTCCCACGGCCTCGCAGATCTCCATTTTGCAGTGTGGTAGGACAGGATTCCTGCACTAGTTGAGCTTGAGCATCAGGTGAAGAGCCAAGCCAGCGTAGCAAAGATGCCCTGGGCCTGGTCCCCAGGAGCAGCTGAATGGGAGTCCACGCTATGCCAGCGAGGGCTTTGGGTTGAATTATTAAGCCCAGTGCTGGTGTCCCTCCACCTCCTTCTCTTGTTCATTTTTAAATACAAAAATACCTTTGTTATCAGATGATCCTAACACCTGTGTGTGAGACGTGGGCCGAATGCCCGAGCTTGCTAAGAGGAGAGCTAGAAATCATCAGAGGAAGCAGGAAGTGTACAGACAGGGGCTGGTGGGCCAGGTCTCACCATGTGGCCTGCTGGGGAGGGCAGACAATGGCTGGTCTACAAGGGGAGGGCTGGGGCTAGGGCTGCAGCTCAGTGGTAAAGCACGTGCTTAGTGTGTCCAAGGCTCTTGGTTACACACACACACACACACACACACACACTCACACACAGGTTTGACAAGGAGGGGGTGAAGAGGCTTGCTTAAAATTAAGAACACATGCCTGGGACCTGACTCCTATATCTCTGCCTATGAGTAAGTTCAGGGGTACAAGGACTTTATTGGGGTCAATATCTATGGCAGAAAAAGGGGCAGGGGGCAGCAGTGGGCAGGGAGAGCCTCTGAACTTGATGCACATGTGACAGTCTCAGCCAACTCTGTGGAAGGCCCAAGAGCACAGGCTGCATGCTAAGGGCCCTGTGTCCCCAGTGCCCCTGCCCCAAGCAGCGCTTGTCCCAGGGCAAGCTTCCCATTGACACAAAAGCTGCTGGGGTACTGGGAGCTCCTTGGAGCAGAACAGCAGGTTTGGTGCTGCAAGGAGCTATTCGTGGAGCCCTCCAGGGTTGCTCCACAGTGGTAGCCGGAGTGCTCTGTTGCCCTGTTTCTATCCATCACCTTGTTTGTTAACCGCACAGCATTTCATCAGTAGTAATAGCAGACTGGTATAGCTAATCTCTGAGCATGACCGCTGTCCGTCTAGGTGACTGCTGATGCCCCGAGGCACAAAGTTGGGGCATGAAGGTGGGCATTTGTTGGCAGCCTGGCATCCAGCAAGGCCAGGCCTCTCACTGCTCTGATTCTGCATGTGGACTGGGAGAGATTGGTTGGCACAAGTTTGGCTGGGCACGGGAAGGCAGTCACAGTGAAGATTTGCTGAGCTTTCACCAGGGCTGCACCCCATGATGGCACCTGCTTATGCTTTGTCCCTCTACGGTCCCTGTTGTGAGGAAGGCAGCTTTCCTTTACAGGGCTGGAGGAGGCTCATGCGTCCTCCTGAGGAATGGGGACACCAAGCTTCCACAGCCAAGCCAGTCCATCCAGAGTTGGACCTCAGGGCTCTGCACGCACCAAGCCTGTCATCAGAATCGCTCTGCTTGAGAAGCAGGTATTGCTGGGAGTTAGAGAACAGTGGAGCGACAGTTTGCCCCGCACCCGCCCTCTGCTACTTTTCGTCCTCCTCTGGATCAGAGCTAATGGCCCCGTAGAGCTGGCCCCCGCCATTAATAGTCGTGGAAAGTAGGGGCGCGGGTCAGCTTCGGGCTGCTCTCAGGGACTTCACACCAGTACAGTTCCCACGCAGGGCCTGGGCTCCGTCTGTCACAGTCACACGAGCACATAGCCTTGGATCTGGCGACTGTGCCCAAGGTGCCTGACCTACAGATGTACCTGTCAGCAACTGCCAAAGGACTGTGTCAAGGCTGTTTATGACGGCAGCGTTGGAATTTGGAAAAAGTTGGAAGTAACCTGACAGCCCATTAATTGGGGCAGTTTTAATAAATTACATTTTGATAAATAATGGCATATGCGCAGCTGTTACAGTTAGCAGGAGCTCCCTGTGAACAGATACATAGGTTCATCTACCCCATGCCTTGCTCAGCTGGGGCAGGGGGCACAGCAGCATGGAGATAAGGCTTTTTCTGTGTGTGCAGGCTCTCATTACACAGCTTGGACTCAGTGATCCTCTTGATTTCTGCCTCCCCAGTGCTGGGATTACAGTATGTGGTACCATGTCTGGACTCCATCACTGGCTCAGCGCCCCCAGTACCAGTGCCATCCATAGCAGGCGGTGCCAGCAATTGAACCCCTGCTGGCCTTTTGCTTACCTACGCAAGCGCTTAGTCCACTGAGCTATACTGCTGGCCTTGATAAGCCTGTTTTTATGGAATGCACGCAGGAGGACCAGTGAGAGGCATGGGAAGAGATGGGTGAACATGTGATTTCTACTGCCTGTCTTTTTCCATCTTTAACAATGATTTTTATCATACACATGTGCATTATTAATTAGAAAAGTCAATAGAGACATCCTGAAAACCAGCTAACCAAAGTGAATCGGCCATTGGCTGCTCAGGGGCCAGGAAGAAAAGCTTTGGGCATCGGGGACCAGGTGGACAGTAGCCATCCTGGCATGGGAAAAAGTGAGTGTGTCTTCCTTTCCAATTTGCAAGGAAATCACCTAGAAAATTGTCACCCACGCTGGAGGAAATGTGGGGAATGGTTTGATTAGAAAATTGCATCTGATCTCTCCAGATTTTGCTTTGGGGCCTTGAGCAGAGCTTCAAACAGGTCCTTGCTGGCTGGCCTGGTGCCTGCTAGATGTGGGTTTGTGGACTGTCTTTGAAGTCACTCATTTATTCCTCCCAAAGCAAATGAGAATGAAACTGTTAACTTTTATATTTATACAAAAGTATGCAAAAGAATGAGGAGCTAGGAAAGCGTGAATTATTTCTTAAGTGGGACTTTGTAGCTTTCCTGGTCATAGAAATCTTTTTATTAACACATTAGACAAATCCTTCAGAGGCCAATTTGCATTCACTTAGAGCAACATTTGTGGGGGTGGAATATCCATGTGCAGCAATACCTGTTCCTTCTCAGGAAATCAGTTTGTTAAATAACCCTCAGAAGATGACAGGTTTACGATAGGATTATGACTTTTTTTGTTTCCATGTTTGTGAAAGGGCTAGCAGAGTAAGACAGTTTAATCATGCACCATTATGTTGTAGGGGTGTAGGGAGCTTGAGGGTGCCTCCGGAAGAGGAGCAAGCACGGGCTTTGCACATAGCTTCTCCCAGAGGTCCCGTAATTACAGGGTGTGGAGACACACCCCTCGGCACCTTCTTCTTGGGCCTGACTTTCTTAAGTTGTGCCTGACATTCTGGGCGTTCTGTTCAGGTTGTTGGCAGGGAAGGGGTGTTGCCAGACAGAGGTGTTGTTTCCGTACAGTGTCTGTTGACTATGTCTGTCTCTGTCTCATCTCTTTGTTTCTCTGTCTGTCTCATCTTTCTCTCTTTCCCTCTCTCCCTTTTTCCCTCTCACCCACCTCTCTCCCTCTCTCCTCTCTTCCCTCCCCCCCAGCTCACATTTCTTCTCTGGGGTAATCCACCAGCAGTTTCATTTATACATTTATATTATTTACAGGGGTCACTCAGACAGGAAACAGGAATTAGGCAGGTGTCATCCTGGAAAATGGTTGGTCTTTATGCACAAAAAGCTTCCTTGCTGACCCACCCACTGACCGGAAGCTGCTCCGCAGGGCAGCCTGGCCTACTTCCGGACATTTGTCATCCCTGCTGGGGACCTTGTAGGAGTTGCAGGTCCACAGAGCAGGAGCTCGTCAAGGCCCTCTTTTCTCTATTGCCTCAGTTCTTTCAGGCGCCTCAGAAGCCGCCAGCTGTGGCAGCAGGTCTCAGCTTTGTCAGTGATTAGCTGCGCTGCAGGAGAGCTCTTGGTGTTTCTCTCTGTTCTGCAGCTCTTGCTGGACTGGAGAAGTCTAATCTGGCCCCTCACTGGGCTGGATTCCGGCAGCTCAGACTAAAGAAAGGGGCCAGCACCCCACCACCCCCTTGTGTTTTCCATAAAGAAGGACTTCATGTGTATGTTTGCAAAATCCCATCCTCTGTGCCCTTGTCTGCAGCAGCTTGAAACCCCGCGCCCTCTCGTTTCTGGGTCACTGCCTAAGCACACTGCCGGCCGGGCCCTGACCTTCCTCCGCTGGCTTGTTTATGCACCTCGTCAGCAGCAGAAGCTCAGACAGGGCGGTGTGACCTTGACTGACATCCCGGCTTCCTATTTTTCCTGGCTTCTCAGCGCATCCGAGGAAGCGTCCTACCACGTCTAGTGGGACCCTTGACCTGGCAGAAGGCAGCGGCAGCGGAGGCCTGGCAGTTGGCCTGTCCTTGGTAGGGGTCGGTACCCGAGAATCGGACCTTACAGAGCCCAGGCGTCCTGACTTCTGGTTCGGGACTCTTTGTACCATGCTAGTTTGTTGCTGGAGCTTGTGGTTCTAAGAATGTAAATGGCTTTTATTGTTACCCTAAGCAGGACATATTTTTTCAGGTTGTAACAAAGATCTTTAATGTCATCCAGAGGGGACTGGACCATTGGAATGCCTTGCTGTTTGGGGGCTGATTCGTATACTGGCTTTCTTAGGGTCATCTATAACAGAGTTGAAAGCATATGCGTTCACACGTGTACACACACACACACACACACACACACACACCAATTTATTCTATTACAGAAAGAGCCCAGAAGAGTTTTAAGTGAAATTGGATATGTATTTATAACATTCTAACAAAACGTAGACCGAGGCATCTGGGAGACACAGGGGTGCTTTAGGACATTTCAGGGGCCATTGGAGAGCCCAGAAAATAGACAAGTGAGCTTTTCTCTTCTCCAGTACCTGGACAGACATTGTAACAGGCTGGCCCACAGCAGTAATTCCTACTGGCAGACCCTGAGCTGGTGCTGCCTTTGGAAATCCAGGGCCCCAAGCAGAGGTGGCAAAGGCGGACGTGTCCTGTGGAACTGAATTTGCATAGATCTCCTTCTGTCGGTTGCATTTCCTTGTAGCCAGAGCTTTAAGTGCCGTTACAACTTCTAGTCTAGCCTTTTAATTATGACTAATTCTCCGTGGAAATTAAGAGGACAAGCCAGTAGGACAATCATGATGATAAAACAGAAGTCTGTCTCTTTACAGTTTGCTTATCGCTGTCATGAAAGCTAGTTGGTCCGAAACATTGAGGTGGTCATTAGTTTCTGTTTAATTTGTTTCTGGGGCCTGTCTCTGCTATTCTCAGGTTGCTGTCTTCCTCTGTTATTTTCTTCCTCTGGGCGCTGTCCAGAGCCTCCCTGTGTTAGGTGAACAGTGAGAACTTTTGCCAGACTTTTTTCTGGCACTAGCCCCAGCCAGCCAGCAGACTTCACCTGCGGTGACAATGTCACCAGCTCTCATGGTATGCGGCAGATGGCTCAGAATGTGAGCGAGGAGAGCCCTGTGGGTACCTTAGCGCTTGGACGCTGAGGGGACCCGTGATGCCTCAAGACCACTCGGTAGAGATGGGAGAGTGCAGGCAGAGACTCCCGGGGGGCACGCCACATCCCTCACTTCCTGGGCATTTGCTGCTGTCTTCTCCAGCAGAGAGGCAAATGGGTAGCTGTCCCCATACTTGAGGACCTGTGTTATACACGACAGCTCTTTAGGACCCTGTGTGCCTTGGTGTCCTTTTCTTAGACATGTGAGATGTGCAAACAGAAAGACGGAGAGGGTGCGAGAGGCAGGCTGATACAGAGGCACAAAGGTTTCCTTCCAGCACATACTTTCTGCTCTCAACTTTTGCCAAGATGACCATCCCCAGTCCCCTTCACCATGCATCAAGGCCAGCGCAGTGGCACTTACGAACCCCCGTGTCCTCAGAGAAGTCCCTCATCTGCAGTTTGGGGAAGCACACTCCTGTTCTCTTTGAAATGCCCTTCTCAGTATTTGGCCGGAAAGAAAGCACGTTGAGGAGCAGCAACTCTCTGCTGGCTTTTGAGCTAGTGGCAGGCTTTTCCTAGGGAGGAATTTTTTTCCCAAGGAAATTAAGAGATGCTGTACTCAAAGCCAGACAGGTTTAGATCTCAGAGCCGGCTTCCTCGAAAGGTGTGTGATTGTCTCTTTAGATCCCTCAGATGAGACTGCACGGAGAATGACCAATTTTTAGAAGGCACTGCTGTGTTTTTGCATAGACAGAGTGAGATGACCACGTATAATCTGTCAGTGGAGGAATGGTTACATAAAACACGGCATGTCCAAAATATGGAATATTAGGCACCATCAAATGTCAAAAGTCTGTGCATCCTGATGTGGAAAAGGCAGAGTGGACTGAGATAGAAGCAAGGGACGAAACGCTCCGCGAGTTGGAGCACGGTCCTGCTCATGGTTTATAACTCCGCATCAGGACCAGCCTGAGCGGGTGTGCGCGCCTCTGTGTATGTTTGTATAATTGTTTTGAGCAACAACTGAAAAGTATGAAGGAAATTATGTGCCTTCAAGGGCTGGGGCAACACTGGGTGGAAGGGGCTGAGGGTGGGCACTGTGCTTCCCTTAAAGCAGTGTACTGTTACTGTCTCATACAATAAGAAAACGTTGATATCCTAGGTGTGCAAATTCTGGGAGAAGACCCAATGAAGTTAATAATAGAGACAGTTCCTTACCTGAGGCCACCGTTTTGGTGTTTTTGTTTGTTTCTTATCAAGAACAGATGGTAGAGCAGCCACATTGGTGTACACCTGTCATCCTAGCACTTGGGAGGCTGAGGCAGGAGGATCCTTGAGTTCAAGACCAGCCTGGGCTACAAAGTGAGCTGAAGGCATAGCTCTCTGCAGAGCAAGACCCTGTCTCAGAGAACACATGCAACAATGAAAACCAAAGCCCAAACAGATGGTAACATCAAGTATTTCAGGAAAATGGTAACAATTTCTCCAGCATATGTGGCTTTCTCAAAGTTTGGTAGGTAGGGTCATGTTAGAGAATGAGATCTTACGTTTGAGCCCTGATTCATAAGAAAGTAACTGACAGAAGAACAGAAAGGGATGCTCCTATCGCAGCTAAATCCATTTGACTTTGTGGAGAGTACATGAGATAAGCAAAATGACATGCTGAGCACCCCACTGTCTTTGCTTACATTATCTGTATGTGCATTCGATGCTGTGTGGTGAATGATTCGTGCCAGATAATGGTTTTCTGAAGCTACCAGATGGCATCTCCTGAAGGCCTCACCTAATCTTCGGTACGCGTGGTTTGATGTCACACTTTAAGTCACAAGGAGCATTTCACAAATTCGCACGCCTCCTAGGGTGGAGCCAAGCTTTGTTCTCAGCATTGCAGAAGCTCCTAACAACAACACATCCTTGTAGTAAGTTGTCAGCTGGTGTTTTTCTGCTATAAAGGGTGAGTGGCAGGATTACCCGCTAAGTCCATGGAGTTCATGTTCTTATGAAGCAGTGCACAAAACCCCACAAACACAGCCAGTGGCGCCGGCTGCATAGAGCGTACCTGCCGTTACCACGTGTACAAGTGGGTAGGACTGAAAAATTCCCAGCAAGGCTAGCTACTTCTTGGAAGGCATGTATTAATCTTTTTGTGGTGTGTTGTACATTTTGTTCTTTAATATCTTCCCAGCCCTGTTAATAACAGTTGTTTTTATAGCAGTTGGATGTGAGACTATGAATTCTTACTAATTGATTGTCATTTCTTGGAATAAAAATGAAAAAAAGATTAACAATGGAAGAATATTAAAAAATGCAATTTTCCCATTCATTATATCAGATATTTCAGTTTTATGGAGAGATAGGCATCATATTAAGGCCTGGCTATTTAGTGAGATGTATAAATGATTAATACACCACAAATTGTGAATTTAATACCCGTCCAAATCTTGTTAGAATAAATGATTTTTATGTTTCCATTAGATTTTGCAATGAGAAATAATATATTTTATGGAAGAGAGAATCCGGTGCTTCTGCTTAATACCCATGAGCTGCTGTGCACTTGGCAGCAGATCCCGCTGTCTGTGCTTTGCACTCTGTAGTTAAATGCCTAGGTAAGTGCCGTAATCGGATGTATGTCCATGTCACTGATGCCTGTGGGCCAGGGCACATTAGGTGGAACAGACAGTCTCTGTCCGCTGTGCGGCTGGACGTCATGCTAATGAGCAGCCTCCAGAGGCTGAGGCCTGAGCGAGGGCCCATGTGTTCCAGGGAGAGACCAGGTGTGGCCGGTGCAGGTTTGGGGCTGAGGCAGGCAAGAGGGAGCCAGATTGAAACCTGGCTCTGGCCTGCTCCAGGGAGAGAAAGTACGAAAGGCAGGGCTGAAAAGCAGAGGGCATTGGAGGTAGGGAGGACTTTGTTTTTCCTTTTTAAAAGAGAATAAAAAGTAATACAAACAAAGCACAAAACCTATTAGCTACAATGCAGAATATTACTCAACAAAGTGGTAGGAATTCAGCTATGGTTCTTATACTGCCTATTGTTGTCTTCAAATGTAGTCATTCAGATTACCAGCTACAACCACGCAAAATTGGCCAAAAAGCAAATAAAAAGAGGAGAAAAAATATGAGCGTTAACCGTACCTTTCAGGAGACCTACAATTCATGTGGAACCAGCAAAGAACTAGCATAGAAAGGCGATCCTGCCCAGCAAAAGCGAGGCAGGAGGCCTCAAAATCCCTGACTTGAAATTACTCTACAAGGCTACTGTGATAAAATCAGCATGGTACTGGCCAAAAAACAGACCTGAGGATCAATGGAACAGATTAGAAGATACAGGCACAACTCTAAACACACTCAAACACCTTCTCTTTGAGAAGGGCCCAACCGTGTTCACTGGAAGGAAGGCAACCTCTTTAATAAACGGTGCTGCAAAAACTGTTTTTCTGTGTGCTGAACATATGTCCATCACTATGCACTGAACTAAAGTCAAAACGGATCAAAACTCTAAATAGTAAAACAGAAACACTAAATCTGCTGGCACAGAAAGTAGGCAGAGCTGGGTAGAAATCCTCAAGTAGTGCTTGGTGCTGCGTGGAGATCGACATGCGTCAGGCAGAAGGAGCAGCGCTGGAGGCGGACAGCAGGGTGTCTGCTAAGGTCTTTGCGCACAGAAAGGCCAGGCCCTTCTTTCAGGAGCGGCTGAAGGCATAACAGACATGAAGCTGGAGTGAGGTGATCTTGGGGCAAAGCTAGGCAAGCAAGCCGGCTCACGAGGGCCCTGTGGCTTTCAGAAATGTCAAGACTGTGGCTATGAAGAGCCCATTCAAGTTGTTGTTTTAAAATAAGTCCCTTATGGTTTCAAAACATAATGAGGTGGCATTATTTGTCTCGTGGCGATAGGCAACAGTGACAACATCTGATAAAACCCTGCTCTGGTAAGGTTCTGGCTGAGGGACTCCATCGTGTACCTACAGCTAGCACGCAGCCGTGTCCATCAGTGGGAACATGCATTTCACGTAGCCGCTTTAAGAGGCGATCCCTGCGCCTCACACAACGTGAAAAGTAGGCATTCTGTTTGCCTCTGCAGTGCCGTCTCGAAACTCACCTATCAGCATAGAGCTTCATGTACAGAGTATGTGATTACAGCAGATGTTGGAATAGTATGAGCATTAACCTAAATGCCTGTCATTAAGAAATTTGTAATAAACATATTTGTGTCAGAGGCACTATGTCACCATTTGTAAAGGAGATAACTGTATGTACCGACCTAGAATGATTTCCAGTTATCTGTTGGATAACTCAATGGATGGTGGACCTTTTGTGTGGTAGTGTTTGCTTCAGCTGCCTTCTGTCCTCCCCTTGCTCTTCCTCCTCCTGTGCCCTTCCCCGGCCTTCCCTCCCTGCTCTCCCCTCCCTTCCTTCCCTCTCTGCCCCCTCCTTGTTTTCTATTATCTTTGGTAGGATTCAGACCTGTTGTCGAAGGCAGCTTTGGAGGAAGACACGTTCTTCTCTTTGTACACTCCTTTGAATTGTCTGTATGTTTGTTAACACTGTATAATCATTCCTTTCTTCAAAATTTAAAAAAATAAAATTTCCTGCCTTGGCTCAGGGCTCCCTGATGTCCTAAGAACATGGTAGTGTGTGCATGAGCTTACCCTGGGACTCTGATGTTTAATTTGGTCATTTCAGGTCTCAGCTTGCTTCCTCCTAGAACAGGAAAGTTCCGTGGACCGAAGCATCTTGTTCCTTAGCCACTGCCTAGGCCGGCACAGGGCGGGGCCCGATAGCATTCTAGGCATTAACTTGACATTTCATAGTCTGATTTTTGTTTTTAATTTTGGGGTGCTGAGGATCCACCCCTCACCTCCACACGTCGTAGGCAAATGCTTTGTCACTGTTCCATGTGAACACATGACCAGCCTTTTGTGTTTTAGTTATTGACTACTCAAGATTTGTGTGCGTGTGTGGGGGGTACTTTCATTTCTTTTAGTCTTTTGTGACAAGGTTTTGCTTCAGGCTTGCCTTGAACTCACTTTGCAGCCCAGGTTGGCTTCATACTCACAATGATCCTCCTGTCTCAGCCTCCCCAGTGCTGGGATCATAGGTGTGTGCCACCCAGCCTCCAGACAAGCTTTAGCCATTTCCTGTGTGAACGTGATGGATTCTATGTCCAGAATGCCTTCTCAGTGCCCGTGCTGTAGCTCAGAAGATACTCTTTTTGTTAGCACTTTTGTCCTTCACATGATAACTGTGATGGAAGATGCTATTGACTATATAATGTGCAGTTGGTTTCGAGATTCAGTAGCCATATGAAATAGACATTACTTTGAATAAAGCCATCCTGACTTCATTTTGATTTTAGTTTAGGACCTGGCCAGGGATGGGGTCTACATTCCCTCTTCTCACACACATAGCCAGGTTCTCCAGCACCTTCGCTAATGAGGCTGTCATTGCCCCAGGGCTTGGTTTTGGCACCTTCATCAAAGAGATGATAGCCCAATGGGCTGGAATTGTTGCTGTGGCCTCTGCTCTGTTCCTTTGATCCAGGTGTCTGTTGTGAAAGTTCTTGCCTAGTCCTGTGCCTTCTAGAGCTTTTCCTATTTCATCTACCAGCAGGTGAAATGTTTGCTTTAATATTGAGAACTTTGATCCACTTTGATGTGACTTTACTCGATGGTGACAGATAAGCTGCCCCTTGCTGGAAAGTGTCACAGGAGTCAAAAAACAGAAGAGCGAGTTGGCAAGGGAAGAGCCAAGATGTGGGGCGATACTGTGCATGCTCCGTGGCCCAGTTGGGATGGGAGGCAGCTGTGTGGAATTTAACTCTGTTAGCTGTGCTGGGATGGCAGAACATGCCTTAACTCCAGGACTTGGGCAGTCTGAGGGAAAAAGATCACGAGTTCAAGCCCGGCCTGTGCAGCGTAGTGACGTGAGCAAGACCCTGTCTCAAAAGGACAAATTAAAGGGGATGGAGATGCAGCAAGCACAGTGCGAAGGCTTAGGGTTCAAACCTCAGTACTGCAAGCCAGTAACAAAAACAGAGGCTTTGACAGTGTTTTCAGAACAGCCTCTCATCACCAAATTCCTTCCTGTGTGGTCACGGCATGCACACACACATTTGCTAAGGACCACAAACTGGTATCTGAAGTACGTATTTATTTATTTAAAAAAAAAAAAAAAATGTCCCAGCCATGTGGTCATTGCTCACGTAAGCTCCTCTTGGGCTTATAAAGCTTCTGCATTGATGGGTATCTTGACTACACTCCTGTGCCCACACTGGCCAGGCACCTTGATGGTAAGGCAGAGGTGTGTGGGCAGCGGGGCCTGGAGGTAATCCCTGCAGGGAGCAGTCCTCTACCCTGGAGTCTGCTGCCTCGGCCTTTGGGAAGACAGCGGGAGCAGGTGGCTGTGTCCCGCTCCCCTGGGCTCCCCTGCAGTGCTATCCTCAAGATGCAGGGTACTACCCCTGTGGGAGGCACAACAGTGCCACTGAGGACAGAGACACCAAGAAGACGCTGGACAGCCCACCTTGCTAAGTCCCCTTTGTCATGGACGTTGACTCGAACTCCTTTGTAGTCCACGTCCATGTTGTCCACTCTCGAGCACACCTGAGCATAGAAACACGACGCTGCTTCCCAGGGTCACTTCCTTCCGAAGGCTGCCTTGGCAGACAGAACCTGAGCAGATCTGTGTGATTCTTCTCATGTTACTCTCGGGTTATTAGGAGCCTCAGCTGCACTGTGAGGTTGGGATGAAAAGAAAGTTTCTTTTTGCCTGAAAAGGAATCCACGCCATCTGCCTGTGGGTCCTAATGTGGTTCGTGGTAGGTAAGGTGGCTTATTAACCTCATGCCGGACACCACCATCATTTTCTGTAAGGTGGTGGCAGTAGATGGTTTAGTTTTGCAGGTATTAACCATCTCTGCTAGAAGCACTCAGATTTCCTGTTGTAGCACAACAGCTCACAATCAGATGGTATGTTAATGAGTGGGCGTGGCTGTCTTCCAGTAACATTTTCTTTAGATAGCATATATTGTAGCGCTACACTGTATCTGCTTAAAGTTAGAAGCTTAGCTAATAACTCAGCAGTTCTTCATCTGGGGTATAGAGGACATGCCTGAGCTCTAGGATGTTGTTCATTGTGTCTACTTGAGAAGGTTAGAAGTTTAAGTGGCTCAGCAGAGCGTCAGGGTCCTCATTTTCTAGATATCCTGGGCCTGTGCTGAGAAGGGCCCGGAGATAATAGTGTGAGAGCAACACCTGCTCCCGGCCCAAGGCAGGAAGGGAGGCCCGCTCCACACCCCTGTGCTCTTGTTGCTTTGCTAGCTTCTGCCACCTTGAACTGCTGCCCCTGTGCCACACCACCCCGCCTTGGGGCCAGCTGATTATGGACTGAAACCTCCACCAACTGTGAGCTAAAGAAACCTTTCCTTCCTTGACCTTAGGTGTCAGGTATTTTGTCTGTGCAAGAGGAGAAAAGTAACTGACATAGTATGTAAACAAATGTAACGGTGTGCCAGCGTGATCCATAAGGAGGGGCAGGTGTGTAACGGTGTGCCAGCGTGACCCACGAGGAGGGGCGGGTGTGTAACGGTGTGCCGGCGTGACCCACGAGGAGGGGCGGGTGTGTAACGGTGTGCCGGCGTGACCCACGAGGAGGGGCGGGTGTGTAACGGTGTGCCGGCGTGACCCACGAGGAGGGGCGGGTGTGTAACGGTGTGCCGGCGTGATCCACGAGGAGGGGCAGGTGAGACTGGCCCCTGGGACATCGGGGTGGCGCTCAAACCCATAAAGCTCACAGGTCCTTCACATCGCTAGAGACTGAGAGAGACCTCACCGCCTGCCGCAGTAACTTGGGTTTACGTGGGTTAGAGCTATGAATATTTACCACTCAAATGTTGAAACTGAAAAACATAAAAAATACTAAGTCATTTTGAAATAAGACTGAAACCATCACACATTCATGTAAGTGACACATTTTTGTGACAAGACACAAAAATGCCACTGTTGTCTCTGTTCTCTGGAAACTTTCCTCCATCTGGAAAGTTCCTGGAGGACTCCTGTCCCACCCTCCACCCTGAGGGCACTGGGTGCCTTTCAACCACCCTTTGAGAATCTTTGTTCTGCAGACATCATTAAGGGAAGGGAAATGCTGGCCGCCTGCTTTTACCTTTCTGAGTTCCTTTGTCAACTTTCTCAGAGCTAAAAGTGAGCACAAGTTTCCCCTTCCGCGGTCATGTGGCAGCAGTTGATGAAAGCAGCGTTACTTTATTTTCTGAAATGATTGTCACCTTAGCTTACATTGTCTACCCCTGCATCACAATAGAGTTTTACTACGTTGGAGAAACAAAAGACAGGAGATAGTCTGAATTCATTGGAGTAAAGGGGAACAAAAGAAGCCAGCTTCAGAGCAGGAAAATGCCTGTGATGACAAAGGCCGCTGAAAGAATGATTTGCATAAAACTGAAACCCTTGAAAAGCTCCAGGAAAATAAGGTTAAATACAAAAGGAGATTCAACTTTAGAGTGGCTCCTTTTGAAATAACTTTTCAGATTTTCAAGAACAAATGTTTCATACTGTCATTTTAAGGGTGCTTGAACTCCTGGGCAAAAGACCCTTGGAACTCTCTCTCTCACTCTCTCTCTCTCTCTCTCTCTCTCTCTCTCTCTCTCTCTCTCTCTCTCTCTCTCTCTCTCTCTCTCTCTCTCTCTCTCTCTCTCTCTCAGTGTGTGTATGGGATTTCTCAGATGGAGTCATTCTTATTTATTGAGTGGGTGGCTCTGAAAACCTTCAGAGATTTTCTACCCATGTCTCCTCCTGCCTATTTCCACCCCTCAAGGATTTCCGTATGTTGAGATGACTTTTAAACCAAGAAGTAAGTTGACTCAATGTGTAGCTGAATTCACGCTGGGAAACCCTATTATAAACCTGTATATGTGAGGTTTTTCTCCTAAAGAAAGGCAAATTTATTTCAGTTAGATCCATTAAATTGGCAGACAAAGTTGCAAATAAGCTGAGAACGCTCAACTCTGAGATTTCTCATAGCATGGAGGGAAAGCAGAAAATCATTCAGCACAGGCCCGAAACCTCGTACCTAAGTGCCTTTCCTTTATATTTAGCTTAACTTTAAAGAAAATTTATCACTAAATTGGGCTCCATGAATTCCCTGGTTGCCTACTTTTATTACCCATTGTAACATATTTCTGTGTCATTTACCTCTTTTGCTCAGGTCCTTAGGGAGGATATGACTGTGTATTTGGAGGACTGCAAAGAGATCTTGACTGTCGGTAGAGGTGCAGTCTACAGCTGACAATACTGTTCACAGTTGGGGCTCTGGGGGTTTTTCACCCTTGGGCTCGGCGGCATCATTCTCCTTCTGTTAATTTCATAGCCTGCAAGAAAGACGTGTGAAACCACCCAGTGACCGGTGGGAGACAGCTGTGTTCCTGTCTGTAAAGCTGCAGCAGCGAGCTTTGCCTCCATGCGGCAGGAGGTCCTGCCCACTACAAGGGGACCTCCTATTTTCAGCAATTAGAAGTGAACGCGGTGTGGCCGGAGGGGCCTGGCTTTCTGGGGAGGAGCGCAGTGGGAGATTCAGTAGCTGTGCCTTGCTCCTTCCTGCTCTTGTGGCCCCATGATCTGCCTGTGGATAGCCCTGCGATCTGTGTACGGATACCCCTGCATTTACCCCTGAGCAGAGCCGTCCTCCACCTCACCATAAGGGCCTTTTTCCCCGGTGATTAATCAGGGGCCTGCTGTGTGCTCCGATTCAATTCACTGGGGACTGTGTTCCCTTCTGGTCTTGTCGGAACATGCAGAACAGTGGCGTGATACTCCTCGCCGGCACCCACTAACAAGGTATCTGACCGCCCAGCTTCCTGTAGCGGGCAAGACGTGGGGACACTGCTGGCAGAGCACTGTTTAATTCTCAGATCTCCAGTAGGTCCAAGTCTGGGGAGGCCCAGGTCACATTTTCTTCTTTCTGTTGCAACTCTAATTTCATGCTATTGTAATAAGACTATTTATTACTTTTTTTTTTTTAACCAAAGGGGCTGGTGCATAAAGCACGTATTCAGTGGTCAACTCTTACCTCTACAGTGAATTAATGAAGAAGGAAGTCCAGAAATATCTCTAAGAATTATTTTCATAATCACGATGATAGAAATAATAGCAGCCTATGTACTGTGGAAAGACAAATTTGCAGCAGGCTTAGTTACAGATACAATTGCTTTTTATTCATAATTCCTGAATGGGGCAGCTCTTATTCTGTGAAATTGTGAGGCCTCCCACTGGCCCATGGGTCTGAACAGCAAAACAGACCCGTAGGGGAAGAGCATCAGGTTTCTTCAGGTTTCTCTTCTGATTAGGGTTCAAATCAGGGGGCTCCCTTGCTGTAGTCGCTCCCACAGACTGAACTCTCCTGCATCCTAGTAGAACTCTTCGGGCCTTGCATCTGTCTGCTTGTTCAGCGGCTGTGATTGATTATGTGCCGCTTAGCATGAGTGACTCCATTATGACGTGGCCCGGTCGGCTGGGTGTCATGCCGAAATCGGGTCCAAAACAATGGCCTCCTTTAAGTTTTGCTTGGCAGTGCTTGCAGACATTGTGGTAAGAGTTCATCCACCCTGGAATCTTGTTTAATGCTTATTATAGGTTGGCGAGGATAAGGATTTTTTATCTTCAGATTTGAAGAATAATTTCAGGCCTAGGAAGTAAAATACCTAGTATTGAGTTTTTGTTCTAATCAATGACAAGAGGTGGTTCTTCCTTCTCCTCCTCCTCTTCCTCCTCTTCCTCCTCTTCCTCTTCTTTCTCCTCCTCTTCTCCTTTTCCTTCTCCTTCTCCTTCTTCTTTTAATGTATTTGGTTAGTACAGGGTCTCCCTACACAGCTTGGACTCCTGTGCTCCTCCTATTTTCAGCCTCCCCAGTGCTGGCATTACAGGCGTGTGCCAGTACGCCTGGACTCGGTGGTCGGCTCAGCCTGCCCTAGGGGCAGGGCTGTTGTGGCATTGAACAGTGTTCCCTGCCCTTACCTAAGCAGGCACTTTAGTCTGCTGAGCTATCTTGCTAGCCCCTAGAGTTTCATTTTTTCTTTTCATTTTTCTTTAAAAGATTAAGTGATTTTATAATTGAGTTAAAATGTATCTGTATGTATCCGTCATAAAGTGCATGCACCTGAAGTGTGTGCTGGATACGTTTGTACAGGTGGGTCATTATTTCAGCTGAGGGACATTTAGGATGGAACGCTGTTCACGTTCTAGGTGCCTAGGTCGTTGGTCCCCACCCCTGTACCCACCAGTAAACACTGTTGTGGCTTCGTTAGTCATGGACAGTATTGCCCTTCAAACTTCATTTATTTATTTATTTATTTTTAGGTGTCTGGCACAGGGTCTCACTGGACAGCTCGGACGCACAGTGATCCCCCTGTTTTCAGCCCCACCAGTGCTGGGATTACAGGTGTGCGCCACCACACCAGGTCTCTGTGGCTGGCTCAGCATGCCCGGGGGCGGGGCTGGCAGGGCGTGTGGTACAGGGATCGAGCCCGGATCCCTGCATTTGCCGAAGCAAGCGTTTAGTCCGCTGAGCTATCTCGCCGGCCCTAATTATTTTGATAAAACCTTCCAGCTCGCGCGTCTGTCTATCAATATGGTCATCTGTAAGAATCACTCATGGTGCAGTGCGTGTTTCTTGCCCTACAGCTTGTGGACTACGTGACTGTGCGAAGCTTTCCTCATTTCCTGCCAGTAAACCCTGGAGCTCTTCCCGGTTCTAGGCTTTGATGAAGCCCGCGTGGGCAGCACAGGGTGCTGTATGTGGCGCAGAGGCTGCCCTCGAAGCCTGCTTCTGCATCCCTGAGCTTCGGGAAGTCGCCCGCACCCTTTGCTGCTACGTGTTACTGAAATGCGTGGCTTCTTCTCAGGGGCTAAGTCCTAAGGTTTGGGGCACAGCACCTAAAGACGCACCACAGCGATGCCCTGTCTTCTCGGTACCAGACTGTTGGTGCGTGCGTCACTTTCCGGCTGACGCTTTGGGTAAGGCAGAGAGGATGGCAGAAGGCGTGTCCTACTGGTGTGTCTGCAGTCCGCAAGGCCGTAGAGGAGATTCCATGGAGGGCGTGAGGCCGGTGACGAGGAAGTGCCTCTGCATCACATAGGCGACACATTTGCGCCCCCTGCACCCCTGTTCTTTCCTCTTTTCTATCTTGTGCTTTGAAGCAGGATCTTGCTAAGTTGACCAAGCCAAGCTCCAATGTGAGCTCCTCTTGGCACAGCCTCCTCTTGTTTTTTTTTTTTAAATAGTCTTTGCAGTGATGGTTGCATGATCTGAATTCAGGAGTCAGAAATGGCATGCATGACTTTCCACAGGCTGGAGGGAGTGAGGCCATCTTTCCCGTGCAGCGCTTGTGCTGCCGAGGGATGCTGTGGCATAGGAGTGCCACGGATGTGCTCCTGCCCTGCTTGGGTCACTTGTGATGCGGAGATGGGTGGATGGGAGGTTGGCATCGTGCCTGTCTTACATCCCCGTGTGCCACTAGAAAACCTGCCTCAGTTTGTCTGTCTGTGAAAGGGGTATAATGGCGGTCCCCACAATCCTGGATTGTAGAGCTGCTAAGTGAGTCACTGCAGGTTCTTGGCCTTGCCATTGTGTGACATTTGTGCCAGATAATTGCTGTGGAGGGCTCTCCTGGCTGCTGTAGGATGCTTAGCGCTATCCTTGGTCTCTTTAACTGCTGGGTCACTCCAGAGTGTCAATGAAAAATGTGTCCAGGCTTTGCCAAGTGTCCCTGGGAAGGGGCTGCCTGTCCCCTTGAGAGCCACTATGCTTAGGATAAATTACCTTCTAAGTGCTGTGCTAAAAGCTCATGGTGACTGATAGCCTCAAGTACGCACCTCTGAATAAGTCCTAATTCCCTGCCTGGTGCCCCTGGATGGAAAGAAACAAAGAATAAAGCCCAGGTAGTAAGGTCTGTTTGTTCTCCTTCCCTGCTGACTGAATTATTGATGCATCTTCTGCCTGAACTGGGATCCTTCTGCTGGGATTCAGCCTCTTCTCCACAAGCAGTGGTTCCTGCGTGACCCCTGCTCCTGATTACCCAGATGTGCTGGCTCTGCTTCTCCCCCCTGCAGTTCTCATGGTTCTCCCTTCTGTGGATCCAGGGACTCCTGCTCCGGGCACGGGGGGCGCTTAGTGGCTGGTGCTCATTCGTGTGCTGCGGGGTCTCCGAGCCCCAGGTGCGGTGCACACCCCAGTGGTGTGGACTGAGAAGCAGGGTTTGGGCTGGGTGTGAAGAAGTGGGGGAAATGTCACAGTGCGTGGGGAGGAGGCAGAGGTGGCACGGCGCCTCGGGGTTGGGGCTGGGGAAGGGGCTGCCAGCCCACGGTCGGTCCTGTTTCCTTTGTTCAAGGAAGCATTTTGTTAGTGGGTTTAGGCTTGGGTTTTGCGGACCAGCTTAAAATAAAAATGGAGAGCCGTTGCCAACTAGCGAAGTTTTAAAGGTGCGCAGTAAGGATATTTAAAGGAGAGAAATAGGTATTACTGGCAGTTACTGTCTTACTTTATCCTGATGTGGGACACAGGAGTTAGAGACAGAGGACGCCGCTGTCTCACAGCGCCCAGAACAGCCCTCCACAGCAATTATCTGTCACAAGTGTCGCATAATGGCAAGGCCAGGAACTCCCACTGATTTCTGTAGGGCCTCAGCGACCCTGACTGGTGGGTACAGTTATCATACCCCTTCCACAGATGGGCAAACCGAGGGCGTAGAAATCCTTTCATTGGATAGGCTTGGGGTGAAGGCCAGCTGCTCAGAGGCTGGGCTTTCCAGGTGAAGCTGTCGCTGTAACTTGTCTGTTTTACCCATACAGTAGGGGCTCAGGAAGTGCTGACAGTGAGGAGTGAAGGACCCTAGTGTCTGCTCCCTGCCACTGCACAGTGCCCTTCTCCCCGCCCCCTCGATCCCCTAAGTAGCTTCTCCACTGTAGCCACACCTAAGTGCTAATCTCTCCTGCCTCTGCTCCTGCTCTGCCCCCAAGGGACAGTTCTGTAGCTAATGAGGGAGCGTCCCAGCTCAAGTCCAGAAAGGCGTGGTGCTGAGTGGGCTCCTGGGGTTCCCCCAGGGCAGGTGCAGGCCATGCAGCACCCCCAGCCTTGAGCAGTGCCTTGAGAGTTGAGTTTTTTGTTTTCTGCTCATTCTGTAAGAAGCCTTGGAGAAACAGGATACCACTGAGTTTGTCCCAGGGAATCCGGGCCCAGTGCAAGCCGCACCTTCAATTAAATTAAGGTCGGACCAATTTTTCCTGCAGTGATAGCAGCTGTGAGGTCCGGAGGTGATGAAGGCCACTTCTCGCTTTGGAGGAGGAGTCAAGAAACCACACTGACTCAGGGTCTTTGGTTTTGATCCTGCTGTGCTGGCATCTTAATGGTTTTGAGTTTCAGGTTTGACAAAACACGGATACACTGCTGTTTGAAAAATGCTGAAAGGACAGAAGATACTCAAGCAGCTACTCATTCTAAACTCTTTTCAGAGACAACTCATGAACTGTGTGTCTACTGTTCCATTCACCTTTGGGAGACTTACTCTTATTCTGTTGATGGTATGTTTTGATTGTTTACAGGCCTTATTTCCTACTTAATCTTTCTTGAGCATCTGTAGATGTTTTTCTATAATTTCCTTTTTTTCTTTGCAGAACCCAGGATTGAACTCAGGCCCTTGCCAGGAAAGCGCAGTTATTCTAATCTGTAATCATGGCTATATGCTATTAATAAAGGGAGAAACAAAACCTAGTTTACACACAATGCATCCCTGTAACTAGATTCAGGGAATGACCAGCGCTATATTACTTCAGTATGTAGAGGTAGAGATTAGCGTGAGGTTGGTCCATAGGTCCCTGAGATCTGCAGTCAGGCATCAGAAGCCAGGAGAACTGCGGTGTAGCTCTAGCTGAAGGCCAGCAGGCTCCAGGCTGAGCTGGTTCTTCAATTTCAATCTGAAGGAGAAGAAAGACTTTGCAGCTTGAAGGCTGAGGCAGGAGGAAGGGCCTCCTTTAGAGGGGAGGTCATCCTTTCTGTTTCACTCAAGCCTTCTGATAAGGTGAGGCCCCGCAGTAACACAGAGACATCCGTTTGCCTGGTTAGAGGTGCACCCCCGGTCCCCCAGGACTAGTACTGAACCCAGGAAGGACAAAGCTGTAGCCCAGCTCCATCCCTCCTTTTTCCTAGGAGACTGGGTGATTGTTATGCTGCCCTGACTGGCCTCAAGTAGGATCCCCATGCCTGAGCCTCATAAACAGCAGGGATTAAAGGTATAAACCACTGGGCTCAGCCTATAGATTAAAAAACTATGTCTAAAAACACCCTCACTCACACAGGAATGTGGGCCCAAACTCTTGGGCACTGCATGACCCCATCAGGTGGGCATGAAGTCCACTATGCTTGTAGTAGTGTTTTCTGGTAATTGGAGCTGGGTTTTGAAACCAGGTCCCCTCCATGCTAACAGGGG
>PVKA01025755.1:0-32589 GCA_004027165.1 Ctenomys sociabilis
CCTTCCCTTCCCTTCCCCTCTCCCTTCCTTTCCCTTCCCTTCTCTCTTTTCTTTTTTTCCTTTTTCTCCACCTTCTCTTTCTCTTCTTTTTTCTCCTTCTTCCCTACTGCCTCCCTCCCTTCCTTCCTTTTGTCTTTTAAGATAGCATCTCCCTGTAGAGGTCAGGCAGGCCTTGCACTCTCAGTCCTCCTGTGTCAGCTTCCCAAGTGCTGAGATTACAAGTGCATGCCATGGCCCCTGGTTTACAACAGATACATTTTCAAAATAGGTAGTTACAAACTCAGATTTTACTAAGCACAGATGTGCATAGCCATCCATTACTTCGTATGTCGGGTAGCAAAATGATTCTGTTACTTTTCTCCTAGAAGAAATGTGCTTTTTTGCCATATAAATGGAAGTAGCTTTCAAAGTATGCATGTGGTAAATCTGGGGTGAGGCATTTCCAGTGTAACACAAAAAGAAAGCCCGTGGGCTGCCACACCAAGAGCCATGTGCTTGTAAAGGCTTTGCTAAAAGAACCAGAGGCTACTCCTATAAAGCACCTTGTCCCTGAGAAATAGAAAAGAAAGGGAAGCAGAATGGACAACCCCAAGGCTGCCTGCAGAGAGGCTGCTGCTGGCCCTGTTTCACTTGCACGATGGTGGGGTTCACAACGTCTCTGTTGATTTCTGAGCACATCCCACTGGCCTATGTGCACATCCAAGCAACAGCTGCTAGCTCTTGTCCTTCCTTTAACCACAAGAGATGATCACAGAAGGGAAAGTGTGTATAAAATATAGATATTCTGGGTTTTAAAGGGGTGTTTACACTTTTCAGATGACCATTTACAAAGCTGTTTAGGGAATCTATCGAAATGTTGGGGGCTAGTATTTTATAAGTTTAGTTAGGGGATGTCGCTGCCAGGTTACCCAGAGCTGAAGGTTTACATAAGCTGCTGTCAGCTGGCAGGTGTCCTGGGAGGACAGGCTCTTGGACGGGTATGGGATCTGCATAGAGCTTTGCTCTGAGGCCACCCCAGGGCAGCATGAGGCCTCCCGGATGAGTGACCTGAGTTGGCTCTTTCCTCGTGGTAATGGAAGCAAGGGTGCCAGGTGGATAGCGTGCACTGAAAGCCAGCAAGCAACACTGACAGAGTTTGAGGATATGGCTGAGGCAAAAGTAGGAGAAAGAACACACAAACCACAGAAGAGGAACATGGAGCAGTTGGAATACAGCTGCGAGAAGTTAGTCTGTCAGCCTAAGCAGAGGCCTGACAGCTGGGGGGCCCACGTGTGCTGATTTTGGGTGGAGACAGGGACTGTGGAGGTACCACATAGACCCAGGGGCCTGCCCTGAGTGCCGCTTCTGTCAGGCATCAGTTCTCTGGAGCTGGACGAGACACAGCTGTTCTCCCTGTCAGTTTTCTGAACCAGTCAGAGGTGGAGGGGTTTCAGTTTCACCTTGGGGTGAGGCAAGTGAGGGGGAATCAGGGAGAGGGATGGAGCCCCCAGGGAAGAGTTGACAGTCAAAACAAAGTCATAAGAGAATTAAAAAAGAAAAAAAAAACTCAAACCAAGTTGCTTGAAATATTGTAACCTAGCTAAAAGAAAAAATGTAGGTATAAAATGAAAGTTTTTTTGTTGGGGGCAACCGTTTTTCTCCATGTTACATATGGGTTGGTAAACTTAGGCCTGTGGACCAGCCTGGCCTCCCACGGTTGCTTGTCTGGCTCACAAGCAGAGAATACAGTTTACATTTTAAAGATGATCTTTAAAAATCAAGAAAGAATATGTCATGACGTGGTGGTTATGTGAAGTTCAGTGTCTGTAAATTAATTGGAACGAAGCCAGACCTGCTCCTGCGTGGCCCACCTCGCCTGCTCTCATGCTTTGAGGGCAGAGCCTGCTACTGCACGGCCGCAGGCCTATATCATTCCCTCCTAACGCTTTACAGAAAAGGTGTGTGGACCCAGGCCTGGTACTAATGAGTCCCCCAAGCATCCTAATCCTTTCCCTCTTGTAACAGTGTTTAAGGTAAACGTGGATGAAAGCATAATTAATGGCTTCAGCTTGCCCTTTACACTGACCGTTTTTCTATTAGGAGGACATTCTTTTTGAATATTAACAATTATTGTTTTACTATTTAAAAATTTATACAGAAAGACTTTTTTCCTTCCTGCCATGCTGGGGATCCAGTCTAGGACCTCTAGCGTGGTAGGCAAGTCTGTACCCCTGAGCCACCCACCCTGCCCCACAAGGTAATGCTTACTCTTTATGGCCCTAAAACAACTCCTGCACTTTTCTAAACCATGGCCCTGCTTTTGTTGGGATGCAGTCTAAGATAAATAGTTTGATTTTCCTTCCCCTTGTCATATAGTTAGCATATGGCAGGTGTTCCCTAAATAGCTGTTGGATTGATTTGCTGTGTTTCTCGGTGTGTCGTGATGTTGACATCCATTATTTTCTCAAATTAAGGTCAAAACATAGAACTTTGAAAACACCAAGAATATTTTAAGTGTCTAATGGTGTAGCAATTTGGTAGAATCTGTACAAAGACACGATAGCAGATAAAGATGACACGTGAGCAGTTGTTGGGTCCTGATGTAGCCCCGTGATCTGTAGAGCTGCCCAATGGTATCAGTGCTTTCAGTTGACTCAAAAATATGTTAACTTTCAAAGCATGCACTACTTTAATGAAACTAAGGAAGGGATGAACTTTGTCTACTGTTACTGGCCACTGGTCAGCAAAGCGACACTTCTTAGTGTTGACCAAGTTCTATCTAGCCCCAGCACATTAGGGTAAACCAGCCATTAATACATGCATGCTGAGATTCCTCCCTCTTTGGAAGTGAAAAGTTAACTTGAAAAATAGGAAGGGACAACTGGATTCTGCCTCAGAAGTATTTTCTTATAACTTTAAAATACAGAGCCAATTGCTTACTTGTAAAATTTTTTCCCATCCATCCATCCATCCATCCATCCATCCATCCATCCATCCATCCATCCATCCATAATACCAAGGATCAAACCCAGTGTCTGATAGATGTTATACAAGTCCTTTATTCCTTTTTTTTTTTTTTTTTTTGTTTTTTGCAGTAGCAGGGAGTGAACTCAGGACCTTGCCCTTGCCAGGCAAGCACTTATTCCATTGAGCTAACTCCCCAGCCCCAAGCCCTTTATTCCTGAGCTGTGCTTCCATCCCTTTCTATTTATGTACTTATTTATTTTAAATTTTGAAGCAGGGTCTCCTAAGTTGCTTAGGTCAACATTGGAGTTGCAACCTTTTGGCTTCAGCCTTTGAAGTAGCAAGAATTCTAGGCATGTGCCACTGTGCCCTGCAGGAATCTTTGACAAGCTGCATTTTACTTTATTTCTTTCAGACTATTCAAGTTTGAACTCAGGGTCTTTGCCCTGAGCTACATTCTTAGCCTTTCTTTTTTATTTTATTTATTGTGTTTTAGGGAAGGCTCTAGAGGGTGTTCAGGGTCTTACTACTAGATCAGACATGTAGTGGTCCGCTTGTTTACAGCCTCCCTAGAGCTGGGATTACAGGTGCACTACCAAGCCCAGTCTCAATTGCTGTCTCAGTGTGCCCTGGGGGTGGGGCTGGCACAGCAGGCCCTGGGGAAGGAACCTCCTGGCCGTTGCACCTGCTTGCAGGCACTTTAATCTGCTCAGCTATTTGGCCTTCCCTTCTCAGCCTTTCTTAATCTTTGCATTTGTGAAGGAGCCTCCTAAATTGTTCAAACTGTGCTTGGATGTGATGAGTTTGCATCTCAGATCTGAGGCACTGAGATTGCGGGTGTGCCTCCATGCAGGGCAGCGCAATGGAACTTCACAGCAGGCACCTCCACGTCATAAGTCACACCTGGGTTTGGTTTCACTTGCATCCTGTGGGGAGAATGCTGTCATTTGGAATAGATCATTTCATTTGTATGATCATTTGGACTGTTTTCTTTTACTAATTTTTTATTTTTATTTTTTGGAGGGCACTGGTAATCGAACTCAGGACCTTGTGTTTGCCAGGCAGTGCTTGTGCTGCTGAGCTATCCCCTGGCTCTTTGATCTTTTTTCTTTCTTTTTCATATAACGTTTCTTGAAGATGTTTTAAGTTCTAAAATGTTCAAATCTTCTAAGTTAAAAGCAGAACCAGTTAATGTAACTGGTTGACATAACTTGGCATTCCAGTGTGTTTTATGTTATCAGTGCCAAAAAAGGGCTACATACCCTGCTACACGGCTCGAATTTTCATGCTATCAAATTATAATTTTATTAATGCATAAGCATAAGTTATTTATTCTGATAATATGGCAAAGGATTTTTAAATTTTTCTATTTTTACTTTTTGCTGTACCAGAGATTGAACTCAGGACCCTGTGCTTGCCATACAAACACTTATTCTACTGAGCTATCTCCCCAGCCCCCAGGAATGGATTTAAACTATCAAAACATTACAAATAACTAAACTGTATTATTATTTTTCTTTTTGGCAGAACCAGGGATTGAAGTCAGGCCCTTGTGCTTATCAGGGAAGCACTTATTCTACTGAGCCGTCTCTCTGGCCCTAAATTGTATTATTTATCTCAAAATAAAAACATGAAAGTTTGCTTTCCTAAGTGTAATAAATATATATAGCACAGGGCTCGGCACACAGTAAATGCAAAAAGTTTCATAATGATATATGCCAAGGCTTAGGGCTGGGGAGATAGCTCAGTAACATAAGCACCTGCTTTGCAAGTGCAAAAACCTGAGTTTGATCCCTGGTATTGAAAAAAAAGGATGTATGCTAAGGCTAAGGGCCCCTACAGTCAGACTCAGTGTGAGTCCTACTTCTATTATTTATAATGTTCTGCTCTATGGCAAATGTCTTGAGCTTCCCAGCTCTCAGTTACTTTATTTGTGAATTAGGAGTAATAGTAGGATCTATCCAGTAGGATTATTACAAGGATTAAATAAGATAATGCCTCATAAAGTGCTTAGCACTATGTGATCTATGAAGGAATGCTATATTGGTATTTCTATTATTGTTGTTAGCATTACTATTTTGTGATTTTAGTAGAAAAGTGCATGATGGTATATGCCTGTAATCCCAGCATTTGGGAGGCTGAGGCAAGAGGATTGCTGTGAGTTCGAGGTTAATGTAAGCTACATAGTGAGTTGTAGGCTAGTGTGAACTAACCCTGTCTCAAAAAGCAAAGAGAAAAAAGTACACACACACACACACACACACACACACACATATATATATGTATATATATGTGTAAGTAAATGCCATTATAAATTAGGGTGTCTCTAATGCTTCATCTGTGAGCCCCAAAGTGTGAGTTGAAGACTCAAATGCCCCTGTTTCCCTTTTAGGCTCAAGTGTTGGCCTTTTTATCTACGCTGCTCTGCAGAAGATGTTGATTGACTTCTATGGGCTGGATGGGTGCCTGCTGATTGTCGGTGCTTTAGCTCTAAACATTTTAGCCTGTGGAAGCCTGATGAGACCACTGCAGGTCTCTGATTGTCCTTTGTCTGAAAAACCAGCTCCAGACAGTGTGCCGGAGAGATATTCCATGTATAACGAAAGAGAAACGAATCAGGAAGAGAGCAGGACCATTCTGGAGAAGAGCCGTGGTGACGAGGCCAAGGGCGGGGCTGCACTGGCCTGCGGGGGCTGGAGGCAGGGCGGCGGTCTCCTCAGAAGCTCCAAAGCAATGGCACGTGTGCAGGAACCAGAGACGTACAGGCAGAAAGTTGCTAGACAGACGTATTTTTGCAAGCAGCTTGCCAAGAGGAAGTGGCAGCTGTATAAAAACTACTGTGGCGAAACTGTCTCTCTTTTTAAAAACAAAGTGTTTTCTGCACTTTTCATCGCCATCTTACTTTTTGACATTGGGGGCTTTCCACCTTCCTTACTGATGGAAGATGTTGCAAGAAGTTCCCATGTGAAGGAGGAGGAGTTTGCTATACCTCTTATCTCCATTATAGGCATCATGACAGCAGTTGGAAAACTCCTGTTGGGGATTCTGGCTGATTTTAAGTGGATTAACACCTTGTATCTTTATGTAGCTACCTTAATAACCATGGGCCTGACCTTGTGTGCAATTCCGTTTGCCAAAAGTTATGTCACATTAGCAGTACTTTCTGCGATCCTAGGGTTTCTCACTGGCAATTGGTCCATCTTCCCGTATGTGACCACCAAGACTGTGGGGATTGAAAAATTAGCTCACGCCTATGGAATATTAATGTTCTTTGCCGGACTCGGAAATAGCCTTGGACCACCAGTTGTTGGTAAGTGACTTATCATCAGATCAACCCAGTTTACTCTTCTTATTGTAATTGCTCTAGCTATAGAAGTTGAGATTATAAAAATAGCATGGATTTGTAAAGAATGTCACAATACATTCATGATCATCTTGCTACAGTGTAGTTAGTGAGTCCATTGACTTCCTCTGTCTTCATAGTCTATCTTTTATTTGGGAGAAACTCAAAATGCTTCTTGCCTAAATTTTTTTCTTTTTAGATAAAAATATATTTTCATTTGTGCCAATTAATTTTACAAAAATACTAGATTCCAATGCATGTTTGTTTTGTTTTTGTTACTGGGAACTGAACTCAGGGCCTTGACACCGAACTACATCACCAGCTCTTTTTATGTTTTTAAATTTTATTTTGAGACAAGGTCTTTCTTGCTGTTACTAAGCTGCCCAGGCTGGGCTTGAACTTGTCATCCTCCTGTCTCAGCCTCCCATAGTGCTGGACGACGGTCTAACCCACCTTGCTTAGCTTCAGTGTGATATTTTCGTATAGGTATATAATGCATTTTCCCCCACTGCCCTCCGTTAAGTCCACCTTATGGTCTAAGTATTTGAGAATCTCTTCTAAAGCCTACTTGTTTACCTTGGAAGTAATAGCGCGCTCTAACTGTGTATAAAATTGTTGAAAGTCGGAGTGTGGCTTGCCACGCGCACTGTTTCTAAGAGACCGCTCTGCCTTGCTGCCTTTGCAGGCTGGTTCTACGACTGGACCCAGACCTATGACATCGCATTCTATTTCAGTGGCGCGAGCGTCCTGCTGGGAGGCTTCATTCTGCTGCTGGCTGCCCTGGCTCCCCCGAACATGTGTCAGAAACGCCTTCCTAAGCCAACACCAACAACTTTTTTGTACAAAGTTGCCGCTAATGTTTAAGAACTGTTGGGAAACACTATTTTTGTTGTTGTTGTTGTTGCCATCTTGTACCATATCTCAGAAAAAAAAAATTTCAACAGTTTTCAAGCAAACTCTGTCAAGGTTGTTTTCTCATAGCAGACTTTGATGGTGGCTGATTCTGAACACATTTTTAAACTTTTTATATGTCCTCTTTCTTATGTATTCTATGTGTAGCCGTTATCCCCTGTACCCTCTCCCTGAAGAAATGGAATTATTTGTTTTATTGTTGTCCATTAGTTCTTAAAGTCATACAACTTTTGACCAGCCTCCGAAGGCTTTCTCCGCGGGAAGTATACCTCTTCTGCGGGTCCCTTCCTTCTGCTGCAAGGGCCCAGAGTCTACCGTTGTGAACTGGTGCTAGCCTTGCGATGCTGCATGTGCAGGCCGCGGGCAGTGAGTGGCTCTGCGCGGGACCCGCTGCTCCACAGGCTCCCAGCCTCTCCCTCAGCCAAGAGAAAGTGCCTGTGAGACAACCCCCGCCTCGCAGCCGCGGAATGCGCTGGTCACGTCACAGCCTGATTCGCACTCACCATCTTCACTGTGTTGTCTTCTTTCCCGGCTTCAGCACCCCTATGTGTCTGGCGCCCTCTGCTCCTCTGAGGGTGTTTCCCGGGCTGCGGCGGCGGAGGAGCCTTACTTCAGGGTTGGTGGAGCCTGAGCTCCCTTGCGGTGCCGGCTGGCGTCCCAGAGAGTGCTGGCTTCTCCTGCTCCCGAGCAGGCACTGCAGAATGCAACCATTCCACGTGGCAGGTGGGCAACTCCATGTGCTTTTGGCACGGTGGGGACGTGCATAGCTTCCCAGTGAGGAGTTTGTTTGCCATGATCAGATTTTTCCTCGGTCACATTTTAATTCAAGGGTGGAAATGAAAAGTGAATATGTGGTGTGTGTGTGTGTGTGTGTGTGTGTGTGTGTGTGTATACACGGGTGCATGCTGGTCCTAGGCCTACATGCAGTATTGGAAGGGAAAGAGGCAGTTAGAAATTATCAGCCTTATTTAACTTTGCTTAGGAGTAAATTCTAGAAAGAAAACATTTAATAAATTGATATTTTCCTCCAGAGAAATGGGTTTTAAATATTGGTATTCATCAGGATTGCTTACTGATCCTTTAAAAATATGGGTGCCTGGGTCCCGTGCTTACAGATGTGCACTTAATTCTGCTGGCTAGGCAGGGGCCCAAACATCTATATATATATTTTTTTTTTAAACAAGTTCAAATGATTCTGTTAACATAGTCTGGGTTGAGAATGGCTCTTATGAGATTGGCAATGGAAAAGCATTTATTCCCTTAAAAGCCACAAAGTCAGGGATGTCTATAAATAGTTGCATGTTCTTTAAATAAGAGATAGCCTTCCCATTGTGCCAAATTTGTCTTTTCATTTCTTTTGAGATATGTGGTTGTTTTATTTTATACTTCTACACTGCGTTCCTTGGAAGGCGCCTGAAGCACTTTATCAGCATGGAATCTTCCAGCCGTGCAGTGAGACAGGCAAACGGGACTTTCATCGTAGGATGGAGAATTCATGCAGGCGTTAGTCTTACTCAGTAATGCAATAACGGGGCTTCAGGGCACCCTAGAGCTCTGCCGCACATGTTCAGACTTCTGGCAAGTTTTCTGTACCTCATTATTAGCCACTGAAAAGGTTAGTAAATAAATGACTTTGAAAAGAAAAAAATATGTTCCTGTGTGGAAAGTTCCTTTTTGCCAATAGTAGAAAATCCAGTAACCTGAAAAAGTTTGACATTTCTGACTTCTTCACATTCACCAATGTTGGTAAGTGTCCAGACCAAACATCATGGTATCTACTAATGTCGTCCAGTGTATGCATTAGTCACTGTTGGGGGAATGAATTTTAAGCTATGATAAAATATTTTTGTTGGAGCGAGGGAGATGGTTCAGTAGAATAAGAGTTTCCCGGGCAAGCACAAGGGTCTGAGTTCAATCCCTGGTACTGAAAAAAAAAAAATTGGTTTGTTTTCCATCAGTTTTTTTTTTCCTTTTATTTTGGCAGTTCTCCCTGCTGTTGTAGTTCAGTCAGGCCTTGAATTCACTCTGTAGCTCAGGCTGACCTGGAAGTCACAATGAGCCTCTCTCTCTCTCAGCTGCCTTGGTGCTGAGATTACAGGTGCCACCACCACACCTGGCCTGTGTCAGTCTAGCTGCTTTCTTTTCTCTTAGTTTTCTTCCTAACAGAGTGACACTTCACTTGGATGTAAATATATAAATTATCTGATGCAGCTCAGACTCTGCAACTTGGTGTTCGGTCAAGAGGAGCATGCTTAAAATTAACTACTTTGCTGCTTTCGAAGGTGGGCATGCCAGGCCTGCCTAATGCTCTTGAGAAGAAGAAGACATATTCCTCTCCAACATTACTGATAAAAAAACTCATTGCTCACTTGTACAATTCTCCTTTTTTCCTGCTTGGGACAGGGCATTGCTGTGTTGCCCAAGCTGATCATAAACCCTTAGGCACAAGGAATCCTCCTATCTCAGTCTCCCAAGCAGTGAGGTTACAGTCCTAAGCTACCAAGTCTGGCTTAATGATATATAGAATTTTTAAAATATATTCCAAGCTTGTATTGTTTATAACTAATGATAACCCTGTGACTAGAGATTATGACACTTTATAATAACCAGTATAATTGTCACAATGATTGAAACATAAGTACAAGAAATTTGTACTTATATAATGATTTCACTGTCTAGAAAGCAAAAGAAGCCCTTTGATTTCTAATGCGGCTGGGATGTAGGGCTTACCTGGGGGGGGGAGGGTTGCTATCATGCTCATTTTCTTAGTGAATAGCGAAGTCACTGTTATGCAAATCACTTTTCAGTACTTGTCTAGATCCCTAGAACTGGCATTTAAAACACATGCTTAACAAAATTTACACTAATCAGAACCAAATCTTCCTTTTGTTACTCTGCTGCTCTGGAAGTGGCTTGGGTCGAGCTTGGGAAAGGTGAGCAGGGCTGCGTAGACACCCTTCATCCGGGCTGTGCCTCAGAGGCTCCTGGCCCCTCTGCTTCCTCCCTCTCCCCATGAGCTGCAAGGTGCTAGGTGCCACCCGATTCTCTGTGGGGCAATCAGGAGAGCGGTAAAGGGCCCATGAGGGGCAATTCCCAAGGACTAGGAGCTGCAGCTCTGGGAGGTCATGACCGGTCAGTGTGCGCTGACGAAGAAGTTCCATGACCCAGGGTAGCTTGACTGTTACCAGTGACAGCAGTGTATGGGATTGTCCACTGGTAGAATGTTCCAGAAAATGAGAGAGAGAGCTCTATTTTGAAGAAGAGAATGTCTCACTTCCTTTTTGTTTTAGGAAGAACACTATATTGAGCACATAAAATTCACAATTTACATTAGCCTTGTGCAAACAATTTCTCCATAAGTGTAATCTTGGGGCCTTTCCCTGTAGGTCAGTTGTGTGTGAAGGATATAAGATCTTTGAGTAAAGAGTTAGCCACAGCTGGTTATGGTGATCAGCGATGCATGAACCCACATACTGTGGGGGTACAGTATCCATGCTCATGATGGGTAGGTATGATTTTACACCCAGGTGGCTGGGGCTCAAATCCTAGCTTGGCCACTGTAGCTGGGTGACAGTGAGCAAATTATTTGCCTCCCAAAGCCTCAGTTTCCTCACTTAAAAGAGACTCCATGCGTTATAGCAGAAATTAAATATGACAATGTATAGGGATGCTTGGCTCATGATGAGCATCCAATAAACATCCACTGTTATAATTCTTGATGTCTTTATTCTCAACAGGGGTTTCCTACTGCTATACCTGAAGAGGTACTCAGCATCCCTGGGCACAGGTGTGAGATAAATATTTCTATTCAAGGGCTTCATTTAGAAGAATGAGGTTCCTGGGATCTCCAGCTTACTCTTGTCAAAGTCTTTCATCCGTAGGAACTCATGACTCATCATACTTTTCTGGGTTTGCCAACTCGAATACAAAACCCAACCCATGCCATTCCTCCCCCGTCTGTCTGAATCCTCCGTGTAAGCTGAACTGCCCTGAGAAAACGAACTGTGTGTCTTTGCCCTCAGGAACTCATGTTGGAGCTGCATAAAAGGTGGCCCTGAAATTGGCAGGAAGAAAAATAATCCAACTTGTTTACTAAGCACTAATTAGCTTCAGTGTGGAGGCCTTTGTCTTGTGGCCTGTGGGGAGGCCTTTGAGATTTACTCTTGAGCACATTCAGGGACTTGCCAAGTGTGCTGGGATTCTATTCTTAGCAGGTCTCAGCCATGCAATATACTTTATACCACATCTATTTCTTCTCCTGTAATCATTTACTTTTATGCTTTTGTCTTACAAAAAGGAAAAGCAAAAACCTTTGTTGTTTCTGGATTTTAGATTTTGAGACAGGGTCTCACTGTGTAGCTGAACTGGGCTCAGGGTGTGGCCCTGGCAGGCCTTGCCCGGGCACCCTCCTGTCTCCTCCTCTGAAGCTCTGGGAGGCACATGCGCCACCATACCTGGTGGAAACACACCTAAAACAAAAGCCTTTCATTAATTTTGTTTTTATTTAGTGGTATTCTAAAACCCTTGATAGGCAACATTTCCAATAAAAAATGTGTCTGTGTTGGTGGTCTAGTGGTGAGCATAGCTGCCTTCCAATAAGAAATGATCAGCTCTGATCAAGCTGCCCGGCTCTAGGTCATGGGGCCACTACCACGTGTCTATTCTTCCTAGAAATGTTTTCCTGTGATAAAGAAAGTTATTGTTATTCTGGATTAGATCTGAAAATTCCTGAATGCTTTGAACTTCAATGGAGATTGCTAAGAGTGGCTCAAATGACTCTGGGACCCTAACAAAGGAGTGTGGTATTTTCTGAGGGATATCTTTACTGAGCTTCTGGCCTGCAAACTCTGTTTCATATTCAGTTTACTAGGAAACCCTTTGAAAGCCCGTGTTCCAGTACAGCCAGCTAGAGGAATGCAGGCCGGGTGGTTGGAGCAGAGCAGAGGGAGACACACTCCTTGAGGTCCCATTATGTGTCCAGTGCTGTTCTCACAGCCACGTGGTCCTCGTCTCAGGCGATGGACTGGTCCTAGAGCAAAAGATGAAACACAGCTGTATTCAGACAGAAGCACAGCTGGTGACCCCTGGGCTGAGTGGGTGAGGACAGCAGATTTACTCCACAGATAGACAGACATCATCCTCAGAAATGGCAGTGGTGAGGCTATTCCAGAGGCAGAGCAGCACTGAGCAAAGGGTGTGTTTCATATTTGTGGGATCTCAAAGGAATGTCACATATCATTCACTTTTTCCCTGAAAAGGTGGGATCTCCTTTCTCCAGCAGCCCCATTTGCTCTTCTGACTTCTTTCTTTTTCAGTGGTACGGTGGCTTGTCCCTTTGATTAGTCAAATTTTGGCTCTTTCTTACCACCCAAAGAGCAGCTGCCTGTGGGCTTTTCAACGGGCAGTTGCTTCCCGGTCCTGGTGACCCAAGTCTCAGTTTCAGCTGCTTTGCAGACACTGCATTGTCCTAATGAGGTTCCAAAGGCTTTGTCAAAGCTGGCATCTGCTGCCAACTTCTTGGGACATTTGGAGTCTGGGTCTCTCATGATGCTCCCTGCAGCCCATTCCTTCTTCATCTAGTAAATTTGCACTGTGCCAGCGGAACGTGTAAGCAGTCTCCAGGATGCCAAAGGTAAACCACCAGTAAGGCGGACAAGGCGGACAAAGCTCCCGACCTCCTTGACTTTGTCGGACACTGGAGGGCGTCAGGAAAAGCGAGAGCACATGCAGTGTTCTCCCGTGAGGAACTGGAGGTGGAGTGAGTCTTCAGCATTGCTCCATAGAGTTAGGTCACAGTAGGCTCATGCTAAGAGTCCCCCAAATGGACTGAGGGGCCACCAGACTCATTCATTGGTACGAGACACGTGACAGCCCACAGGACTACTTGGCTGTGTGTTCCCTATAGGTGCGTCCAATAGGAGGCCACTTAATAATCACAAGCTGTTTGGGGTATCTGGGATCAGAGTCTTGGATAGCTTGTTTTCAGGGAGTTCTCTGGCCAAAATTTTATACTCTAAAACACTGGCTTTTAATACAGTATCTGTGTTAAGTGAGTAACTGGACTTGGAAAAGTCCCCAGTAGTCCATTCTCCTGCAATTTTGTAATCTGGGTTGTTGGGTGATGTGTTCAGTTGTACCCTGAGAAGTCAGCCTTGTTTGGCTGCTGTTGAAGTGGGCACTACCTGTGCTTGGTGTCTGGCTGTGCACAGTGTTTTTCTCCACAGCAACTCTTTTGTGAGTGTGTGACCGACTCCTGTTCTCGCTGATGTATTATTTGTACAGTGGGGTTGGAGCCACATGTGCTGGTCAAGGCCTCAGTGGACAGAGTGGTGTTATGTCTGGCTGTACAGCAGGGCTTGGCCTACAGGGCCATGCTGGGCTTTCAAAGCAGAAGCCATCATTACTCTGCAGCAGGGACAGCAATGAAGGAATCCCAGGAATCAAGTCTATCTGTCTATCAGTCATTTGGCATCTGGTTGTCTCAAGTTTTGTGACACTAAGATTGAGAGCCGGGTTCAGCTGTGAGCTTCTCCATCAAAAAGCCTTCACCTTGTGGTTGCGGTGGTTACCTCATCACTCTGCCTGCACTTGTGCGCTGCAGACAGATGTGGGCTGCTCTCCTGTTCCTTGTTATCAGCTGCCATACTCCTGGGAAGAGTCGTCTTTTATCTACTGATTCCCAAGGAACAATGAATATAAGACAAATAAGATAAAATTTGATGCTCTATCAGTTTCAGAAAAATTAGTTAATTTTCTGGCACTCTTCAAATGTGACCCATGAAACTATTTTCCCTTTTGTGGTATATTTTACATGAACTCATGAATTCTACATTTGGGGAAAGGTAGCTTCCAGTAATGGCAGTTTTCTTTTTCTCCTTTCCTTTTCTTTTTTCCCCCTTCAATACTGGGGCTTGAGTGCAAGGGGGCCTTCATTCTGGGCTATATCTCCAGCCCATTTACTTTTTATTTTGACACCCATTCTTGCTAAGTGTCTAGATTGCCCAGGCTGGGCTCATCTTTGGGATACTCCTGTCTCAGCCCCCCCTAGTGCTGCAAGTAGAGGTGTGCACCACCACACTCACAGTTGTTCTTTGTTCTTATTCAAATTTGTCTACCAGACAGACTCTCAGGCCCTAACAGCATAAAGTGAATAGTCTTCAATAGTTTCTTTACGGGCTGGGGAGATAGCTCAGTAGAATAAGCGCTTGATTGGCAAGCCCAAGGTCCTGAGTTCAATCCACAATACTGAAAACAAAAAATTTCTTTAGTTGCTAATAGAACATATTTTATTTTTTATTGTTTGGCAGAACAGGGGATAGAACTCAGGCCCTTGCACTTGTCAGGCAAGTCTACTGAGCCATCTCCCTGGCCCCTAGAACATACGTTAGACTCATTAACATTTGTTCTCCTTTCAGAGCTTTGGAGGATATTTTTTAAAAATAGATTATTTATTTATTTATTTATTTATTTATTTATTTATTTATTTGGCAGAACCAGGAATTGAACTCAGGCCCTTATGCTTGCCAGGGAAGTGCTTATTCTACTGAGCCATCTTCCTGACCCTAGGGGATAGTTTATAGATGGGAGTTTAGGGAATAGAGATGTCACTGATACTGAGTTGGAGACTGTTTCTATAAAACAGGTATTCTTGTTTTCCAAACTAAAAATATGTCATGAGTTCATGTTGGGAATTCTAACTGGTGATGCCATTTTTCTAGCTAACTTCATGGCCTTTATATTTAAACTCTTTCCTCTGTGTCTGAAAAATCTTGATTTTTAACATTAGATTTGTTCTGTCCTACTAGGTATATAACATTTAAAAATCATGATGTTATTATTACTAATAACATAATTATTGAAATCTTCTTTGCATGTCTTGGTGTAGCCAACTCTGGAGGTGTGCTATGATTATTTGGTCCTTAAAATAATTCTTCCCTGTGTAACTAAATCACCAACTGGATGCCTAGGCAGGTTTATTTGTGCTGTTATAATTTGTGTTCTCCCATAATGGAGGAGGCTGAATGTCTTTTTATGTAAAGAGTATTAGAATATTTTCTTGAGATACTGTTTCTCTATAGGATAATTGGCTTTTTAAATTCCTGCTTTTAGAAACTCCATACATTATGAACATTTGTCCTTTGTGTCTACTAGAAGTTGAAAGTGATTTTTACTCTTGCCTTCATATATGGTATCTTTTGCCTACTTAAAGCTTTGTTTTCATATTCAACTGATTTTATGTTATTACAAATATAATTTACATATAGATTTACATAATTCAAATATACTATAAATATATTACAATTGTGTTTACTGATTTTTATAATTATGAAGCTTATATGCTATGGTCTGAATTTAATGAACACTTCTATTGATGCCTTATGAATTTTGTGTCATGTTAGAAGGCCTCCTTGGCTCTGAGATCATTTTGAGTATGCATGTTTGGGTATATTTGGCTATAAATTATGGAATATCAAGCTAGATGTTTTAAGTATATTTATTATTTTGCATAACAAAAACTTGGAGATAAGACAACTCTAGCCCTGGTAAATTTTGTGTCTCAACAATGCTGGCGAAGACTGGGCTCTTGTCTGCTTTTTCTTTCCAGCACAAGGAGAATGATTTTGTCTTGGCTGGCTCCCCCAGGCCGCAGATGGCTGCTGCCCTTAGAAACAACTCGCAGACAACGACAGAGGTTGGAATGGAGGCTTCTCCTTAGACTTTAGGTTCAGACAATGCAGAAAACTATCCCAGGGTCCGTGGCAGGTCTCGGTTCACTTGGAACCATTTCTCATGGGGTGACAGGCACTGCAGGTAAAACCAGAAATGACTCAACTCTGAGACTGGGGAGGGGTCTGAAGCCCAGGATGCCTACACAGCTGAGCAGAGTCTAGGATTTGCGAGTTAGGGAAGAGGAAGAAATCACCACTGGGAGTGTGATTTCAGATTCCTTTCTTACTCATAAACCTGCATCTACCCAAGTGAGGGCTCATGTAAGCACTGAGGTGATGACCACACTTATCATTTCCCCCACAGGTTGGATGAGACGTGCTGTTCATTCGTTTATCTTTTTTCCTCAGCACTCTCATGATACTTTTAAGAAAGGAACTTAGGCATATTTGCGGACACGCTGTGGGAACTTCAGTAAACCCTGAGTTCACTGAATCATCTAAAACCACAGAGACACAGTGACCTCACTGATGTCGCTTACTCATCTGGAACCCATCATGAGAACACTGGATAGTTCACATCTTTTCTGCATCTAACGCTAGATCAAGAGGACAGGATGTAACTTAAATTTCCTGAATGCCACTCTGAGAAGTCATGTGATACACTGGCTATTTTCATTCCAAGAATAAAAATATTCTTTTATTTTTAAATAGAATAGATTTAATAGATCTATTAAATAAATAGATTTATCCTTAGATATGCTATATCTTTACTTATTATCAAAACAAAGTGAGTTTTGGATGCCTGCTATGTATCAGTCATCTACTGACCTTGCAAAGCTTAGATTTTAGGTAAATAATAGAGACAAAATCCAATAGGGCTGTGTGTGTGTGTGTGTGTGTGTGTATGTGTGTGTGTGTAATATGTACCTGAAGAGATTAGCAAAGAGCATGAGGTGACAGGGAACAGATGTGTCATTAAATGTGACTGGAAAGGTGTCACAGGAGACAACAGGTGAATAAAGGCATGATACAAATGAGAGCCAGCTGTGTGGCCACCTCGGGCAGCACCAATCTAGGTAGAGGACAGAGGTCAGGCTGTGAGCAGGAGCAAGTGCACGCTCAACTCTGGCGGGTGGAATGGAGTGAAGGAAGGAGAGGCGGGACTGGAGAATGCTGGAGCCCATGCTCTTCTTCCAGGGTTAGACACTGGCTTATACATTAAATGAAGTTGAAGCCGCAGCAAAGGACAGGAAGGAAGAGGAAAGGGTGAAGATGAGGGACAGAAAGGAAAGTGGGAGATCTGGCTCACGTTCCAGTTTCTCTGCTGAGGATGGACTATAGGAGCACAAAGAGAAAAGCAGAAAATCAGGGTAAAGTGAATTAGAACAGATTAGAAGCAACAAGAAGGAACCAAGTTCTCTGTGTACTTTGTAGACAACATGATTTGTTAATGGATTTGAAATGAGGTGTGACAAGAAAAAGAAATGAAGTGTGGAAGATTGAGGCTAAGATGGTTCCAAGACTTTTGGTTGTAGCAACTGAAAGCATGGAGTTGCCACTTGCAGAGATAAATTTTGCCAGTTATAAAATAAAATGCTGCTGTGGATGAGTTAGACTTGGAATATGTACTACACACTGAAGTCCAGAATGAGTGACCGGGTGTTCAGGCACAGAGTTCAGGGTGAGGGAGGCAACAGTACTAGTGTCTCAGTTACTCTCCCCTCATTTCTGTGACAAATGTTCAACACTCCAAACTGAGGAAGGAAAGGTTTATTTAGCTCACAGTTACTGGAGGTTTCAGTTCATACTCAGCTGGCTCCAAGGCGGAGCAGAGGGCACATGGCAGAGGGCAGCAGTTCGTGGTGAGGGAAGGAAGCAAAACAGCGAGAGCAAAAGAGGAGCAACAGCACAGCTGGCAGCGAAGAGCAAGGCTGTCACCCTTACGCTGCTTTCAGGCTGTCTGCCCCAGGTCGGATGTAGCACTCACACCCACAATCCCAGCAGCGCTCACACCTGTAATCCCTGTGGATCATGATTCAATCACAAACTCTAGAATTCTGCCCCATGACTGCATGAAGCTTTGGCGGACAACTAGACATGCACCATAACACCTGGGGAACACGGAATCAAATTCAAGGGTTAGGCTCAGTGTTGAACTCCTGGGAAAATTTGGTTCCTCTCAGGCCAATTTGATTTATGATTAGGATTGTGGGAAGAATTAAGTGTGTGAAGCAAGACAGCAGTGTGCAGGAAGTCTTGAGCCTGCAGGAGCGCGCCAGTGTGTGCAGAGGGCAGAAAGCAGGTACAGAATGGAAGTGTTTTCTAAATATTTTCTTGTTTAGAAAATTGAAAGGTAAGATGGAGGGCTGGCCAAAATAGTCCAGTGGATTAAAGCACCTGCTTAGGCAAACACAGCAGCCGGAGGCTCTCCCTAGTGCAGCGTAGCGTGCTAGCCTGGCACCCTGAGGGTGCTGAGACTGGGCATGGTGGCGCACACCTGTAATCCCAGCTCTTCAGAGGCTGAATGCAAGAGAATCACTATCAGTCTGATTTACATAGTGGGAATCTATAGACCCTATAGACCCTGTGCTAAAAAAGAAAAAAAAAGGTAAGATGGAACCAACAAGAAGGCCGAAAAGGACCCAGTTAGGACCATGGGAGGAAAGAGCAAAAGGTGTTCCTGAAGGCAGGTGTGGAGAGTCAAAGGGGCGGTGGGCAGCTGTTGGTGGGGCTGACGGGTAGGGGAGGGCTGCACATGGACCGCTGGCTTCAGCGGCACGGAATCATTTTGAGGCCCAGAAAGTAGCCTGGAGGAGTAGTGGGCTCACGTGTGTCTCACGAGAGAGGGCTCCAGGGACAAGGAGCACAGTGCTTGGGAACCATCAGTATTAACAATGCTTAAGAAGTCTTCATTCCTGCTGTGGTGAAAACATCACTAACTCTGTGGACCAGCCTGAGCATGGTGCTAACTAGCCCCAAATCCCTGTTCTGTTTCCCCATGTGGCCTCTAAGCACAGAGCCAACTTCATTTGCTTTTACTTATGGTCAGAAATGAGCTGTGGTTTGAGGGCCTGGCGTACCCTCGAGGGCGATCTGGGGGAAGGAGGCCTGACCACAGCTAGCCTGGCCCTGCAGTCCTGTGGAAACGGCTTGAGCTGCCTGGCAGTGGCACCTTCCCACACAAGGCGTCTCCACAGGGCTTGCAGCTGGACAGGTGAGGGGTAAGAGTAGAGCCCCCATGGACTCTGCAGCACTGCCTGTGGGCCAGGCTTCTTGCCCATTTTCCCATCTGAGTCCCATAACAACTGCGTGACGTAGGCCAGGCAGATGGTGCTACCATTATTTTATCAATGAAGAAAGCAAAAAAAGCTAAGGATCCCGGGCAGTTAAGGAACTGCCTAGGGCATCAGACCAGGAGGCACCCCAGGGCTTCTGTCTGTGCTTTGCCTCCTGTTCTCCTTCAGTCAGGTTCTACTTCTGCTCTCAGCTCTGCAGCATCAAGTTCTGGTGAACAGCAGGTGGAGCTCGCTGTCCTGTGTGCCTTGTCCTGGCAGGGGAAAGAGAAAGCAGTATGACACCTAGGCCACACCACAGCGTTTTCACAGCCTGGGGCATGCTCTCCCTGCCCTGTCTCAGTATCTGGAAGCAATGTCTCCAGCCTGGTCTCTCTCATCTCTCTGTCCTGTCTCTCTGTCTCTGTCTCTCTCTCCCCTGAAGATTGAACCCAGGGTCTTCAATCTTAGGCAGACACAGCAGCTGGGGTTAGATCCCTGGCATGCATGCTGGTCCTATCCCCAGGGCGTGCTGAGATGGCCATTAGGTGACACAGGGGTTCAAGGCAGGAGAAGACAGAAAAAGCAGCAAGAGCGCAAGGAAGTATAAAGAGCAAGCCGCTTTTCCTGCTTTATATTGTAGGCAGGCTATTCACCCTCAGGTGGGTGCAGCACTCACTCCAGCTCTGTGCCCTCCTCTTTCACAGGCTCAGGATGCTCATAAAGTGAGGACTCAATGAGCAATGTCTTAGAGCATACGGGCATGTCCTCTACCCCCGGAGGGGCCCACCTGCTGAATTAGTTAGGTTTCTAAACATCTCAAATTATTATTTTATTGAGAAACAAATAGCAATGAGACAGTTTCAAAGCTGATTAATAGGACAGTTTCAATAATTAATAAATACATCGTAAATTGTTATCTTCTTAGTGGTTATCCATAGTATAAGAAGGAGATAGGATATCCTGTCCAGACACTATTACTACAAATCTTCCTACTCATTGAATTAAGTGAGAGTAGCTATATATCCATCCTGACTATTCTGTATATACAAATACAAAATGGTCCTTCCTTTGTATCGTTTTTTTTTTTTTTGTTGTTGTTGTTGTTTAGTCCTGTCAGAGATGGGTAATCCATTGGCATCTAAATACTAGAGGTGCATGAATTCAGCAAAACAAGCCAACACCGCCTAGCAGTCCACAACTCAGCATATTAATATGGCTTTACTTTATATACCTCATTTTTATACTTTTCTGCCGGATGGTTAAGACCAAGCTAAAGCGAGACCTGTACAACAAGAAATGTAACTTTCATATGTGATAAGGTCAGTCACGCACCCTCAGGATTAATCCTGTAACACTGTGCCACACTTGGTAGATCCTTTGCCAGTGTCAGCCTCGTGGATGAGTCATGGTCATTGCTTGACCAATTTGCTCTCTGTAAAAGACAAGAATATTTTCTGTCCATGTGACTCTCCTGAGGCACACTCTACATCATCGATCACTTTCCTCTGTGGCTCCATAATCTCCTAACTGATGTTACAGTACAGGTTCTCCTATGACCTGAGTCTTCACTGACCTTGAAAGGCTAGGGGAAAAATTTTCGCTGACCTTGCAACTCTTCCTTTTCCCTAATTTTTGATCTGCAAACTTAGGTTGTTAACCCTCCAGAAAAGAAGCTTATTATTACCTTGCAACATATGCAGTTCAATTTACCCTAATTATTTAAGTATCACTCATCTTAGGCATAACAAGGAAGAGATATTTTCCATCAAGTATTGATATGTTAAACTTTAAGTCCCTATAGAATATGAAGAAAAAAATTAATTAAAAAATAGGAATAAGCACAGATTTTTACACAGAAATTTAGAAATCTAAACATATACATCATTGTAGCAGGACAGTCCTGTTACTTTTTTTTTATTCTGTCTTTTTTCACTTATTACCCTTAATTTAAAAAAGAAAAAATAAACTTTTACTTGAGAGACAGTATAGTAATACTTGGTATGTCATGACAAGAAGTATGTATTTAGAAGAGCAGAATGACAGGCATTCCAAGCATTACCCTTCTCTTACACATTGCTAACTTCAGTGCAGTTGCTTGGTTCACAGGTATCAGCATGTATAGTTAGTGAGGGTGAGGATCCTACAAATTAACTACTAGTTTCAAAAACTTGCTGATGTTTCTCAGGATCACTGCCTTATCCATACCCATCAGGTGCATATAAATGTATGGTTTTGCCCCTGTAATGTTTCTCAGCTTTTCTCCTTGCCCTCTCCTCATTGTCCAATTCTCAAGTTCTTGCTTTCCTTTTAATTGTGTTATACCTTTCTATTTGTATTTCTTCTTTTGAGTTCCTATACTAGGGAGACTATATGATATTTACACATGTGGTACTGGTTTATTTCATGTATAAGTATATCTTCAAGTGGCATCTACTTAAATATGAAGGTTTTGAGTTTATCGTTCTTTACAGCTGAGTAATACTCCATTCTATAAAGGTGCCACATCTTTTTCAACCATTCCTTATGTGACAGGCATTTTGGTTGTTTCCAAGATTTGGCTATCACAAATTGTGCTGCTATAAACATAGGTACACATATATTACTATGATATGACATTTTCAGTTCCTCTGGGAAAATTCCCAGTACAGGGATAGCTGGATTGAATGGGATTTCCAGTCCTAGATTTTTAAGGAGTCTCCATACTGATTTCCATAATGCTTGTACCAGTCTACATCCCCACCAGCAGTGGAGAAGTGTTCCCTTTTCTCCACATCCTCTTCAACATTTGTTTTTTGTTGATTTGTTTGATACCCATTCTTTTTGGGGTGAGATGGTATCTCAGTGTTGTTTTAATTTGCATTTCATGAATGGCTAGCAATGTGGAGCATTTTTTCATATATTTATTTGCTTCTTTAATTTAATCCTCAGGGAAGTGTGTGTTCATCTTGGAAGCCCATTTCTGGACTGGATCTTTAAATTTAGGGACCCTAATGTTTTTTAGTTCTTTATAAATTCTAGAGAGTAGACCTTTGTCTGAGTGCTTATTAGTTAAGATTTTTTTCAAATTTGTGGGTTGTCTTTTCACTTTGTTGGTAATTTCTTTTAATGTGTAAAAACTTCTCAATAAGAGGAGGTCCCAGTTGTTAATTCTTTCATGTATACCTGTGTGATTTGATTTTTATGCATGAACTCTTTGCCTATCCCTATGTCTTCAAGAGTTCTCCTACTTTCTCTTCCAGGAGATGTAGTGTTTCTGTTTTAATGTTTAGATCTTTAATCCATTTTGACTTTAGCTTAGTGCATGGTGATAGACCTGGATTTTATCACAGTAACTTTGTAGTATAATTTCAAGTTTTAGTTTTTGGCGTGTAGAGAGCCAGTTGTTCCAGCACCAGTTGTTAAACAGGTTATCTTTCTTCCAGTAAGTGTGTTAGGCACCTTTGTCAAAGATCAGGTGACTGAGTGTGTTCATAGAGGCCTTTGCATCTTCTAATCTATTCCATTGATCCTAAGGTCTATTTTGTTGCCAATACCATGCTGATTTTATCATAGTAACTTTGTAGTATAATTTCAAGTCAGGAACTGTAATGCCTCCTGCCTTGTCTTTGTTGGCCAGGATTTCCTTTGCTATTTGAGGTCTTTTCTGGTTCCAAATAAATTTTAGGAATGATTTCTGTAGGTCTGGGAGGAATGTTGGTGGTAGTTTGATAGGGATTGCATTAAATCTGTACAGCAATTTTGGGAGTATGGTCATCTTCACAAAGTTGATTCTTCCTATCCAGGAGCATGGAATATCTTTCCATTTTCTGAAATCCTCTAGGATCTCTTTTATCAGAGTACTGTAATTTTCCATGAAAAATATTTGACTTTAGATGAATTCCAAGGTATTTCACTTTATGTGGTGATATTGTGAAAGGTATTGTTTCTCTAATTTCCCCCTCAGTGTGTTTGTTATCTCTGTAGAAGAATGCTATGGACTTTTGAATATTGACTTTGTATCCAGCTATGCTACTGAATTTGTGTATCAATTTTAGTAGCTTTTTTGTGGATTTTTTTTTGCATCTTCCAAGTAAAGTATCCTGTCATCTGCAAATAGTAATAATTTAATGTCTTCTTTACCTGTTCTTATTCCTTTTGTTTCTCCCTCTTGTCTAGTGGCTCTAGCTAATGATTAAAGAACTATATTGAACAAGAGGGATGATAGAGGACATCTTTGTTTTGTACCAGATCTGAGAGTAAAAGATTTCAGTTTTTCCCCATTTAGAATGATATTAGCCAGTGGATTGTCATAGATGGCTTTTATAACTACACCAAAGCTCTACACCAAAGGTTATAACTTAAGGTGTAGCATCAGATGAGGCCTCCTGAGCTGCATTTCAGGACAGCTTCTCCTTTTGGGCCACCTGACTGCCCCTGGTTCTTACTGTGTCTCCCCAGTCTTCTACCCCATCAGCCATCTGCATGGGCTTCTCCCTCCACCTTAACCTGTTTCCAAGGAAGCTAATGAAGGCACCTGGTGCTGGAACTTAAGGGGCCAAATGTGTTGCAGCTGAAGCTGTGGAGCCCCCCCCCCCCCCCCCGCTCACTGGGACACAGCCAGAGCAAACCTCACTCTTCTGGTTGCCTTTCTTTGTCTCTCACCAAGCAGCCCCACCCAGAAGCTAGCCAGCATGGGACCCAGACCTTGAGTTAGGCTGGCGCCACTGCTGGAGGTAATGACTAGGACATAAAATGGGACTGAGCAAGGGAGCCCTGTAGCTAAATGTGCTCTTCTGGAAGCTTTTTCTGGCTGCCACCTTGAGATGGAAGATAAAATGGGGCCAGCAGTGGGGAGCAGCAAATGAGAACAAGGTAACCACATCTCCCGTTTATGTAAGCAGGAGGAATATTTAACATAGACATATATGCGCAGAGAAGAATATGCATGATTATGCAACAGACAATCTCTGGAATGATATAAAAAATATAAATAGCAGCTGCTTCTGGCTAGGGCATCTTTACAACTAAGGTATGACAAATTTTTATCTCTCATTCTCTTCTGACCATTTGGATATTTTTGTAGTATATACATATTTAATATTATCTTTGAAAAAATGTTTAATGACAGTACTGAGTATCTAGGTATAGAATTAAAAGCAAGGTTTGACCGCCTGATTTGTTCATGCATTTCTCACTGGTTGCTAGATGCGTTGCACTGTACTCCGTGAGTACAAAGAGGAAAACTCCCTGTTGTATTAAGGAGTTCACAACTGAGTGTTCTGCAAATAATGGCAGTGATACAATGGGACAATGCTATGATGGAGGTAGAATGTGAGATCGTGGGGGCCAGTGAAGACAGTGAGCCTAAATCTCCCCAGCAAGCTACTGGAGACACCGCCAGGGCGGAGGTTGGCACCGTCAGAGTTCCATCACCACACCTGGGCAGTGCACTCTCTCAAGACCAGCAGAAGAGAGAAAGGTGTGTGGATAAGGAGGGCCAGAGGATGGAGGACCTTCTAAGCTATATTCAAGATTCAGTGATCAAAAATCATGAAGGATAGTGTTTGTTTCTTAAAGTGAAAAGAAGAGCATGCAGTAATCCATTTGTGAAGTCTGTATGTTTTCATGTGTATATATAAATTTTGCCTACTCATGAGCCTCATAGAAACATAATCATTTAGGTTCTAGTTTTTACATCTATCTTCATTTGCATGACATGATGGTTGGCAGATAAAATTTAGATGCTAATTAATATTTGAATTTCAGATAAAGGGGTTATAGTAAAAGTGTGTCCCATAAAATTTTCTGTTTTTATTTGCCAACTCTAGTACCCCGAATCCACACAGTTTTGTATTTAGCGTGTCTTTATTTTATTTCATTATTATTTTTGATCCTGGGGATTGAACTCAGGACCTTGTATTTGCCAGGCAGATGCTTATGCCATGAGCTAGTTCGCCAGTTGTCTTTATTTTTTAATGTTCAGTGGCTCTAAACAGCATGGATATGCCTCAACTTGGTACTTTCCCATTAGAGGGTATTTCAGAACCTATCCATCAGTTGTTAGGAATAAAGCTGCCATGGCTATTATTATACAAATCTTGTACACTTGTTTTATTTCTCTTGAAAATATCTAGACCTGCTATGTTGTAAGGTAGATATTGTACACATTTTATTTGTTACAAGAAACTTCCTTCCTCAGAAGAATTTAAGCAAGGGAGCCCTGTGTTTAAATATTCTCTTCTGGAATCTTCCTCTGGTGGCCATCTTGAGATAAGGCTGAGGGAACGAAGCCAACTTGGCCATTTCAAGGTGCAGATGAAGACACTGTGTGCATGAACCATGATGGGGAGTGTTTCGAAGGTGGCTCCTTACAATGAGAGAGGAGGAAGGAGAGAGTATTCTGGATGCCTGATGTCCTGCCGGAGCATCATCTAGGGTCGGTAGAGATGATGTAGGCTGCTTTCAGGGCTGAGCCTAGAAGGCTACAAATCTTTTGCTTCCTTCCTCTTAGGCTTCAGGACTTTAAGGAGAAAAAGTCTAAATCCTACAGATAATTATAATTCATTCATAAGTACTGTATCAAAGGGCTGTTGTGATACAGAGGAACAAGACAATGGCATATAATTAATGAGAATTATTGAGGCGCTATCATTTCAAATTGCTCTTAGCCTCTGAATTTCTCCCGAAGTCCCACCATCAAGATATTCAGAAGGACCATCAGCAGGACTTTCATCCACTCTGGGGAGAAGCAGCGTGTTAGGAACTGGTGATCTGGGGTTAAATCTTTGCTTCTTGCTAAATCGTCAACAACTGTCACGTCCTTTCACCCCTCTAAGTGTCTTGGCTACTCTCCTGTAAGATACAAATGTTAAATGAAGTGGTATGTCATAGGCCTAAATGTTCTCTTCTTTGCCTTTAAGTAGTAGCTGATTATAGCTGCGTCTTCACTTAAGTGACACTATGCCTTCAAATCTGCTTTCAAATATATATATTTTCTTCCCCCCCCACTATAACATGGTCTTTTATTTATACTTTTGCACAGTTAGTAACACGTGGCACAAGGTTACCTTGTGACTAACAGCTGAACTTAGCCAGAGAGGCTTTTTATCTCAGGACTGAGGTAGCTTGTTTGCTTTAGGCACTAAGGTCTAGTCCCACCTACCCATATTTGATAAATTTCCTAGCTTCTCTGGTTCCCAACATATCCCCATTTTTGTTTTGTTTTGTCATATATATATATATATATATATATATATATATATATATATATATATATGATAGGATAGATATACAGTTACTTTCTCTTAGTTCATTGAGAAGAAAGGTTCATACTAATATTGTTTAGACAAGATATCATGTCTGCATCTTGTCCTCTGATGTAGTAATAATTTTAATACATTGCATAAAGACAGTATGCAATATATTAAAATTATTGTAGCTGTCCTACTAACCTGCTTTGAAACTGTATTGTTGCTATTTTATTGTTTTTCTCATTAAAATAATTTTTTTTAATCTGCCTTCAAGCCAGCTACGTGAGCCCACCCTGTTGTCAGGTGCCAGCTGTGACTACCAGTAGCGCCACTCCTTCACGTTATGTGGCTAGAGAAGAGCTGAGAAAACTGATCTTGGTGTCTGGCTAGTGTCTTCCAGAGTTCCTTGCTGAGTAGTTAACATTTTAGAGGGATGGAGACGCTGTCAGTACTTACTTGCTGCAAGACCTTAAATAAGTTATTTAGCCTGTTACTTTCCCCATCATAAAACAAGGGTCAACAATAGTATTTATTTCTCTGATTAGAATGGTGAAGTAAGGTCTGGAACCCTCTCCGAGCAGTGCTGGATTCTTGTCAGCACCCATTAAGGGATAAGAAAGAGGAGGAGGAAGAGGAGGAGGAGGAGGAGGAGGAGGAGGAGGCTCTGAGGAAGTTGCTTTTTGCTTCCTGCACCACACCCACCTGCTCTTGTCTAAGCTGGGAGCTGCTGCTCCTGCATCCTCCTCTGAGGGAAGCTCCAGGAGCCTTGGCCTCACCCCAAGTGCTGTGTATTCAGGGGGGCAAGTGTTTACCTCCAGCCCATACAGCCTTCCGGTTTGAGAGCTGGGAAAGAGCTGGGGAGCCAAGTCTATTCTCTACACAGGTACACAACTCACTCCGACTGTGCTGGCCACTGCCTGCTTTAGGTCTGCTGACTGGTGGGGTCTCCCCCAGGGCATAGATGAGCCACTGTTCTGTTCTTTCAGGCTGGCAAGGAATTCCTCCCTGGCAAGCCAGGGAGGCCATGGCAGATCCCTCACCAGAGATCTAGTTGATCAGGGCTGTGGCACTATGGTCTACGGCAAATCCCTATAATCCCAGGAGGCAGGAGCAGGAGAAGATCAAGCTTGCAACTTAGAAACCTGAAGCATAGTTGTTCTGAGGCTTCTGACTCCAGCACCAGCTCAGTGTTGAACAGCTAGCACCTTCCCCAGTGCCTCCTGCTGACTCCCACTACTGAGAGTGAGTCAGCAGACTCCCCTGACTCTAGTTCTCTGTGCAGGACGAGTCATTTCTAGCTAAGAAGGAAGGGAGCAGGAAGCCTCCTCCAGCTCTCCTGATGGCCCTGGGCTTTCCCTAAGGCCAGCCCCGCAGGTCTCTTGAGCACTCTGCACTGCCTGGGATGCACAGGGGCACGGAATGGTGCTGGGTACTGGTCACTTGTAGAAATCACATCTTGGATCTTTTGAGTGAAATGAAATAGTAAAATTAATTTCTCTTGTTAGTTTTCACTTTTTTGTTTGGTTCCTAAAACCTGTCTAATTCCTATACAGCTGACATGGTTCTGTGGGGTGTTTCTTTGGTGACATTGCTCTCCCAGTGCAACAGTGCAGCTCTATCTGCAAAAAGAGACTTTGAACCAGTGGGCTAGTGCAGCCTTCACACAGCGCCTCTGTATGCCCCTCTCCCAGCCACTCTGTCAGAGCCCCTGGTGGACCCCTTACTCCCAGGGTTTGCCCGTTCCCCAGAACGGGTATGGATCCAAAGAAGGGGGAATTTACAGGTAGTGCAGGCACTGTACCAACAAATGGCCTTGCCCAGGTGGTGTTCCTGAGTCCCCTACTGTGACGAGCGCAGTGACTCTGCAGGTTGCCAAATATTTTGAGTGGCATGTACACCTGCAGTTTGTGCTGGTTTCTCCTATGACACCGATTGAGCTGCATCCTCACTATATGTTGGCCTATCTGGGTAGCATATGAGCTCCTGTGGAAGAAAGTCTTTCTTTTTCATTATTAGTACATGTTTAGAATACAGAATGAAGTGGTGGTGGTGTGCACTTGTAATCCTAGCACTTGGGAGGCTGAAAACAGGAGGATCACTATGCGTCTGATCTGAGTAGTGAGACCCTGTGCTAAATACATTTTAAAAAATGCATTGTGGGGAGGTTCTTGTCTAGTTGTGCATACATAGGGGCTCCTTATGTCTCTTTCATTAAGTTTGGAAAGTTTTCTGCTATTATATCCATTTTTATGCCTTTTAAAACATCTTCTAAAATTTCTTTTATTCCTGTAATTTTGGTGAAGTTTAAAGACACATAACAGCTCTCACATTGCCTTGTCTTCTTAGGCATCACTGAATTTGAGATCTACTGTATCCACCTGGCCTTCCATTCCTGATGCTCCACTGCCTGTTGGGCAACCCCCTGCCCACATGCTTGTGTCTGGATGCCCCCAGAGCCTCATGAGCTCACGGGGGGTGCAGGTTTTTCAGAGGAAGCCTACTCTAGAGCTTTTGATTGGCTCGATGTCTACTGTTGGGGTTGGGGCGTGAGTGCTACCACCACTGCGGGGCAAGCCTGCGTACACTGTAAGGAGAAAGGCTTGCCCCTCTCTCTTGCTCCTGTCGCTTCTGCTGCCTTCCACCACCATGAACGGCTGCCCCTGTGCTGTGCCATGCTGCCTTGGAGCCAGCTGACCATGGACTGAAACCTCCACAAACTGTGGCCTTGTCTTTCTTAGCTTCGGGTATTGGGTATTTTGTCTCAGCAGTGAGAGAAAAATAACTAAACACCATGCTTGCTGTTGAATTTTTCCCATGTTGTTTCTTCTTACTTTCTTTTCACAATTTCTAATTTTTAACAGAGCTAGCTCTTCACATCTTACATTGCCTTATTTAACTCCACTAGTTTATTGTTTGCCTATTCCTTAAGCTCTTCAAATATTTTATTAGTAAAATCCTTTATCTGTTTAATAAGATCCTGTTTTAGGTTAGTAGACAGCTTATGAATTTGCTTAGGAATTTCTCCTTTGAGCTCTTCAATCATGTTGACAGTTTTGTTCTCAGTACTTTATCTATTACTGCCTCTATTTTAATGACCATGAGGTCAGCTGAGGCGAGGGTAAGGATTTTGAAAGGCATCAGCTTCTGGGGAGTTGATTTACTTTCCCATACTTCTATTGCTTTTGTGCTTCAAATTGAAAAATCATCTATGGTCACTGCTGTGTATAGGATCTGTCACCCTCTGATGTGGCCTTGGTTTGGTTACGCCTTGTAATGCATACTACCCTTCAAACTATTCGGCATAAATGTGAGGGTCTTCTTACTTCTCAATTTTCTTATGGTGGCTGGATACCCACACCACAAAGAGAAGAGATAACAAGCCAAAGTAATATTGATACAAAAACAGGCCATTTCTTACTGTAAGAAATTGACTTACAGTAAAAACTAATTACTAATGGTAACAACTTTGACACCCCTGGCAATAGTAAAAAAAAAAAAATCAGCTATAATAAGAGTCAAGGACAAACTAGATATTGACCTACCATGAGAATTAATAAAAGCTATCACTTTACCATTCAACTATAGAAAAAAAAGATTTGTAATAATATGGACACAAAGACAGATAAAATATTTATATATAGTAAATATCTACTAAATGCAATGACTATACTACTGTTAACAATAGAAAGTAATTCAGCAATCAGTATAGAATCAAATATATTAAGGTTAATCAAACTTAGATGTATTAATATAAACTGAGGAGTGGGAAAAGTGAAAAATTAAAGAATTAAAATTTGGAAAAGAAGGAAAAGGAAGATGAAGAAGATAGAAAAAGGGAGATAAAGGGCCAGCCAAATAGCTCAGCGGATTAAAGTGCCTGCTTAGGAAGACACAGTGGCCGGGGCTTGATCCCTGGCATGCCATGCTGGCCCTACTCCTGGGGTATGATGAGATGGTGACTAAAACTGGGCGTGGTGGTGTGCATCTGTCATCCCAGCTCTTGGGAGGCTAAACACAGGTGAACCACTATGAGTCCATACACATACAGACTGCAGAGTTTGTGCTTATAAAATACAACAAACAAATAAAACAACAATGAAAGTAGGCAAGAGTAACAGAAAAAAAACAAGAAAAAGAAAAAATAAACTGAAACAATGAACAAAATTCCATCTTGCACCAGAGAGAATGGTTATCATCAAGAAATTAATCAATAACAAATGCTGGACAGGCCTGCAGAAAAGGGAGCCCTTCTCCACTGCTGGGGAAGTGCAGACTGGTACAACCACTGTAGACATCAGTGTGAAGATACCTCAGAAAGTTAGGATTAGAGGTCCCCTCCCACCCAGTTATTCCCCTTCTGGGTATTTTTCCAAAAGAACTGAAATCATCATACCATAGTGATATATTTGCTCCCATGTTCATAGCAATGTAAATTGTCATAGCTAATACTTGGAAACAACCCAAATGCCCATCAACTGTGGATAAAAAAGATATGATATTTTTACAGAATGGAGTATAACTCAGCTATAGAAAGATAAAAATTCAAGACTTTTATAGGTAAATGGATGCAATTAGAGATTGCATTGGTAAGTGAGATAAATTGAACATCATGTGCAAACATCATATTGTCTCACTAGTGTGAGAATCTGCAAGAGTAATCAAAATCTAAAAGGTACAATAGATACTGTCAAAAGGGAAAGAATCTGTTCAATGAGAAGGAAAAACTGGGATAAGGAAAAGGTCAAAAGAAGAGTAAATGTTATCTTCATGTATATAAGCAGGATAGTTTGGATAGCTGCACTGCTGATTGCTGCTGGTCTATTGAAAGGAGCTCCTAATGCTTATTTTTTTAATTTTTAAACTTTTTTCATATTTTAAATTTCTGCTAACTGTTTCAAAAATCAGTTTTGCAGGTTTTTATCTGGTAAGCCAAACAACTAATTTGAAGATAACATTATGCATTACATTGTCTGTTGTATTCCCATTTCTTTGTTTAATGAAATTTTGTATCATTTCTAGTGTTTTTTAAAAATAATTCTGCTCTTTAAAAAAAAAAAACCCAAAAAACAAAGAACAAAATAAAGTTTAAAAAGTGGAAGAAAAACCAAATCCTGAAAAACAAATGAGGAAAATGAGAGCTGAGTCTTAAAAATGCTCCCATGTGTTTGGCACAGTGATTTACGGGATTCCTTTCTTTCCTGCAGTGCTCGAATGCACGGGGCACGAGGGAAGAGACGGGAGCCACAGCCGGGCTCTGTCTTGGCCCCATGTCCGCGTCCGTGTGTGTGTGTGTGTGTGTGTGTGTGTGTGTGTGTGTGTGTGTGTGTGTGCCTAGGGCTGCTCCACCTTTCTTTCCAGCAAGATCAGTCAGTGGGGTAGTCTCTGGGATGGGACTGCGCCCTCTCAGAGTCTTCGCATTCGCGCCCATGTGCTCTGCATCCCTGCTTTCTCACCTGTGTCTGTGGGGTACTCCTGTTGCCCCATGTGTCTGTCTGTCTGTGCACCCTGGCCTGTGACAACTGTCCAAACCAAACTATCACCGATCATGTTGGCAGATGGGGAAAGCGAACAGACCCTGGGTGTTGTGTGGAAGCGGGCTGTGGGGAGGAGGGCTGTAGTACACAGCGTCCACTGAACTAGGGCCAGCATCTTCAGACCCAGCCCCTCAGAAACCACATACAGCCATCCCTGCTGCTCTCCACAGAGGAGGGACCACTATAGTTTTCCTGGCCTGAGTTCACTAGGGCTTAAATTTTGGGTGGAGTGTGTCTCTAACCAGGCTGACCCCTTTCTGTGACTGCTTTCTGAATTTTGGGGGAAGGTCACCTCCTAGTTGCCTGGCATTTCCTGCAGATCCACCTGCAATTTCTTTCCCTGTTTAGTCCATCTGTAAATGGGCCCCGGTCCTTACCAGTGCGGGACTTCTGACAGAGAAATGGTGGCTCTTTCAGCTCTGAGCTCAAGTATGGTAATTATCTGGCCTGTTGTTTAGTGCTGCCTTCATTACTGAACCAAAGACTTAATTGTTCTCTTAAGTTTCTTGGACTTTTCAGACCTAATTTATCTATAGCTTGCAGCTCCTGGAATGAAAGCTCTTGTGCATTTATTAAGGATTAGGGGGAATTTTTGTGCCCTAAGACCTTGCTAGTCCTTTACTAGGGCTGAATTTTTCTCTTCTCCTCTCCTCTCTCCTCTCTTCTCCTCTCCTCTCCTCTCCT
>PVKA01025756.1:0-32596 GCA_004027165.1 Ctenomys sociabilis
GTCAATTAAGAGAATATCACGTATCAGAGAAATATTTATGGAGAACATTCATATTATGTTAAGAAAAAGCACATTACACAGCAGTATGCTTACCAGAATACTATTTTTATAAAATAGACATGCACATTAAAAAAATCTGAGGATACCAGATGTGGCAGCACGAATCTATGTTCCTAGCACTTGAAAGGCCAAGGCAGGAGGACTGGCATGAGTTTGAGGCCAGCTACGACTACATAGTAAGTTTAAGACCAGCCTGAACCACATTGTGAGACCCAGCATAAGCACAGCAGAAGACAGGCTGTGATCCCTCAGAGGCTGAGGGAGGACTGTGATAAGTCTGAGGCTAGCCTGGGCTACAATAGTGAGTTCAAGGCCAGATTGGTCTATAGAGTGGAACCCTGTCTCAGACAATAGAAGACCAAACAAAGCAAAGATTGTCAAAACATAACAGAACATGGCTGGTGATACAGCTCAGCAGCACAGTGCCTGCCTGGCAAGCACAATATTTTGAGTTTGATTCCTGGTATCAAAAACAAAACAAACAAATACAACACAAAACAATATATTTTACAGTAGTAATTATACATACTGATGGATTTCTCAGAAATGTTTAATTTGGTTCTCCTTATTACTCTATTTCCCTACAATCATTATGTATTTTTAAAGACTTTTTTTTGTGGTACTGGGGATTGAACTCAGGACCCTGTGCTTGCCAGGCAAGTGCTGAATTATCTCCTTGGGCCCTATAAAGAAGATATAGGGTTATTTTTTGGCAGAACCGGGGATTGAACTCAGCCCCTTGTGCTTGCCAGGGAAGCACTTATTCCACTGAGCCATCTCCTTAGCGATCATGTATTTTTATTAATAAAGTAAAAGAATCAGCCAAGTGGCAGATTTATTAGACTAGAAAACAGTAGCAACAAACCCCAGCAATTATAAGATGTATTGTGATTTCAGTATTCAAATACAGCTAAAAAAAAAAAATTTTTTTTTGGAATTAAAAAATACAAAATGAACCTTAAACTCTAGAAAGGCAAATTTTAAAAATGTCTATAAAGAAAAGGGTATGTCTTGTCCTATGTGTGGCCAGAGACTAAGTGCACTAGATGCCCTCAAAATTCTTGAAGGGAACCTAAAAGCTGCTTAGTCCAACCGAGAAATTTCTTGAGTCCCTTCTAAATTCCTCTTGCCAGACAAGCACACTTCACAAGGGTGTGGCCCTCATGGGGCCCAGAAGTTATAACAGAGCTTTATTCACTTATTTTTATCAGCATATGTATGCAACACTCTGATTACATCCTCCATGGAGAACAGTACACATCCAGGACACATTTTAATTGTTTCCATGTCCTCCTCCCTTCCCCAAACTTAGAACGCAGCTTTAAAATATAGGATTTTGGAGTCCAGGGAGATGGCTCAGTAGTACTTCTCTGGCAAGCACAAGGCCTGACTTCAATTCCTAGTTCCACAAAATAGATAAATAAATAAATAAATAAATAAATAAATAAATAAATAAATAAATAAAAATAAAACATAGGATTTCAGAAACAAAACTGTTTATCTACTTCCTCTTAATGCATGCAGCAACTGCCACCTCCAGCTGTGCTGTGCCTTGGAAGTTTCAACAGAACAGATTTTCAACATTTTCTGGGCTTCTGGCTGGCCAGAGCCTGGCTAAATCTGTGCGTGCCTATTTCCTGGCTTGGGTTCTGCCCCTCCTGTAAGTTAAAGACTTCTGGGGTGCAGGAAGGTAGATTGGCTGCTCACTCAATTCGGCCAAATTGTGAAGATGCCCATTTCTCCATCTTTACAGGCTTTTCTTATATATTCCATGGTGTGTGTGGGTGGTGGTAGGCAAATGAGTTCACATCCTGGGGCTCAGAGTCAGTCTCTGGCTGACTTCTAGGAACACGAAGTTCTTTCTTATTGAGCTGGGCATGGTGACACACACCTGTAATCTTAGCCACATGGGAGGCTGAGAGAGGAGGGTTGCAAGTTCAAGGCTAACCTGAGCAATTCAGCAAGAGCTGAAATAAAAAATAAAAAAAGGGTTAGAAATCTAGAATGTTTCTGAATGTGATTATCAGTACTTAAAAAAAAAAGTTCTTCCTTATTATAATGGAGTGATTTTATTGTGACTTCTACTCTTACCACCTTAGGGTTACATTTGAGTCCTGTGTGTGTGTGTGTGTGTGTGTGTGTGTGTGTGTGTGTGTGTGTGTGTGTATGTTACTGGGAATTGAACTCAGGAGGCAAGTATTTTTTTATGTATTTATTTTATTTATTTACTGCAGAACTGGGGATTGAACTCAGGCCCTTGTGCTTGGCAGGCAAGTTGTTATTCTACTGAGCTATCTCCCTGGCCCCAATTTATGTATTTAGTACAGGGTCCACAGGGTCTCACTACATAGATTGGACTTGCAGTGATCCTCCTATTTTCAGCCTCCCAAGCGCTGGGCTTACTGGCGTGCACCACCATGCCAAGTCTGAGTCGCTGTCTTTGCGTGCCTCAGAGGTTGGGCTGGCATAGCATGCTGGGGATTGAACTCAGTCCCTGGCTTGCCTAAGCAGAACTCAGGCAAGTTTACACAGGACAATCTAGTGCCTAGGCCTGCTTCCAGTCCTTTATATATTTAGACACTGCTTAGCTTATATCTAAGTTTTCTTGAAAATATGCTTCCCCCTCCCCATCCAGGTTTTTCAACTTTTTCTAACACAGGCTCCTCTTTTATCCTGGTTTTTCAAAATATAACCCCAGCTGCTCTGTATTTGACTTAAAAATATGAAGCCCACTACACACTGCAGTTCCTCAGATGAGTGCATTTGGGGAGACGAAGTCAGAAAGCCAGATTTTGTTTTTAGTTTTTACAATCAAGCAATTATGCTTGTGACAGGATGTCCAAAGTGTTTGTTCCAAGTTATAAGAGATATGAAATTTGAAAGCCAAGTTATTATAAAGGAAGTGGTTGTGAGTCTGTTCCTTTTCTTTGGACTCTGAGGTTACATTAGGCAGATAAAAAAAGGGCCATGATATGGAGAGAAGACAGGATCTATTAGGGTTTTTTTGGGCACCATTCATTCCCCTCACAGTGGAGAAGTGAGGGGTAACTTACTGTCTTCTTCTCCAGCCCCATGAGAGAAGTGCTGAAGGAACCACCCAGAGAGGCCTGAAGTGTCCCCTGCAGTTAAGAGCTGGTCCAGGAATAGGGGCCTGACTTAGGTCTGAGAAAGCTCTGGGAAAGTGAGTCCTGGTTGTGGGCTAGAAGAGCCTACTTTGGAATCAGCTGGTAGCCCATGATATTCCTAAGTGACAGTTATGTACATGTCATGAGAGAAGGAGGACTGGCATAGGGTTGTTCTGCTTTCTGTATAAGGCCCCCAGGAAGGGTAGCAAAAGGCACCAGAAAGCTGGATTAGTGTCTAGATTCCTAGGGGCTGTGGAAAGAGGTACAAAAGTGTACCTGGAAAACAGACACATTTGCCTAGAACACGGAATGATGTGTTCTAGGGAACAGAAAGCAGTTCCCAGGGAGAGAATGAAACGTCTCCATAAAGCCCATAGAAATGCTCATGGGAGAAAGTTTGCATGAGCCAAGCTCAGAGAGTTGCCAGCAAAATAGGAACTCTCTGTGCCCTTCCTCTCCCTCTTCCCTCTCCTCTTCTACTTTGGCTTAGGTGAAGCTGAAAAGAAAACCAATGTTAATACAAATAGAGGAAGCCTGGGAAGGAAGTAGCGGGGAGAGAGACAAGAGACTGGTAGTCCAGCTCCCTCCTCAGGTCAGGGTTTCCCCTGGATGGGGATAGAAACTTAACCTTGAGTAAAGACTGAAGGTCTAATGAACATCTAGTACTGGCATTCAAGTTTACAAGTTGAAAGTATGCCTTGGCCCCAAGTCATCACAGAACTCTCCCTTACCAATAAGGAGAAAGATCATGGAGCATTGTAAGCTTTAATCATGGCACAAATCACACAGGACTCCTCTGCAAATGGTGATTTAATTCAGTCGGTCTCAGGTGGGGCCTGAGGTTCTCAAGTTCTACCAAGCATCCACTCCCTGCCGGCATTGCTGGTCCTTGGGCCACATGGAGTGGCAGGGCACTGTGAAAAGGGAATAAACTGAATGCACTGTGAATTTTCTATGAAAGATAAAACCTGCAGCTAGATCATGCCATGAATTGTGATTCCAGCCTACCAATCACCTGCTTTGTTTGATCTTTAAAATGGCATTATTAAGAAATGGAATGTTTATGTGGAAAAAGTCATACCATGTAGAGCAATGTTGGATCCTAGCTTCAGGCCCCATCCTTCTGCCCACTGCATCAGTGGGAATAGTGGTAGCCCTGCTTAATTATTTGATGTGCACTCTTCAGAGTCTTTTATAAGAGAGATCTAAGCATAAGATCATATGGACAAGACTCAAGCAGAATCCATCTGAGATAACCTGCAAGACCAGAGAGAGTAAAGAAGTAAGTGCTAGGAGTTCACTGCTGGAAAGGACCTAGAGCTATAACCCAACTTGATGCTTTAACAAAAAGGACACTGATATGCAGTTAATATTTGTTGATATTGGGGTATCAACAGAACGCAAATCTTATACATGGAACTCATGTGTCTAAGCAGTCAGGTATGTAAGTATGTATGTATGTATGTATGTATTGAGACAAGGTCTGGCTATGTAGTTCAGCTATCCACAAACTCACAGCAATCCTCCCGCCTTAGCCTCTCAAGTGCTGGGATTATAGGTGTGAATCACCTTACTGAGTTGACTGCCTCTAAACCCACAGGAGAGGGTGGGTGCCTTCATCTATGATACATCTCTTTGCTCCCCAATTTATTAAAGTTCATCTTGAGGTCCAATCTGCAGAATATTGTACTTATCTATTTTTAATTATGTTTTGTTAATTTAATAAGACAATTGGGGAACCAATGGAGGCCCTCTGACACATGCAAGTCTGCATATGTTTATGCCCTAATCTTAATCATTTTGTAAATAAAGTAGATATAGTTGAATAAAACAGGTTACTAGAATGGGTGCAGGGCACATGCCTGGGATCTCCTCAACCAGGAGATGGGGAAGTCCACCATGGGGCAGCAACATCTGGTGAGGACCTCTTTGCTGGGGAGGGGAGGAGGGACACATGACTCTGTAGGGTCCTAGGGCAGTTCACCACACAGTGAGGCATGGGGTGAAACTCTCACTGATCCATGTCACATCCTCTGGGTACAACTGTTTAACAGAGTACCAACCTATCTATTGGTCTACTATCCAGCTCACAATTTTTTCCCATGCCTTCAGGGAGATCTGTGAAAGCCAATGTCAGTGCAGTGTGTGAGCATTCCCCTACTTTGACAGGCTAGTCGCTGTGTCAGCAAGCAGGCTATTTGGAAGCTGGGTGTGGTGGCACAGGCCTGTAACTCCAGCATTTAGGAGGCTGAGGCAGGAGGGTCATTGTGAGCTCATAATATAGCGAGATGGGCTATATAATGAGTTCAAGGCCAGTCTGAGCTACATAAATAAACCGAACAACTAGGTACTGACCATGAGTAAGCTTGTGCTGGCACCTAGTGGACACTGTTGCTTTTCACAAACATTAATAAGCCAGTCCTGCGGTTAATCTGCTCCAGAGCATTATTTTCACTCAGCACAGTGATGGGCACAGAAGGGGCATGGTTAACCATGCAGCACCTTTGTGGTCCCAGTAAGGTCCTCTTAGGCTTCCTGTGGAAGGGTTGTGGGGACACAAAGTCAGGGAGGGACAGATGGAGCCTCTTCCCTTGGCAGGGGCTGCAACTCCCAGTGGCCATCTGATGGCAGTTGGGGCAGTGTGGCTGAATGTGGGGGCCAAGACAACCTCTGAAATCTCTAAAGAAACTTGTTTTTCCCAGAAACCTTTGGGGCAGAACAGTCTCAGCCATGCCTTTGTTTCACTGCTCCCCCTCTCCCTGTCTTCCTAGCTTCATCTCTTACTCCATTTTTATTTTTAACAAAGGGAAAGATCCAACTGAACTGCCACCTGTTCTGAAAACCCTTCTCTATTTCTCCTAGCCAATTCTTCAGCTGAGCACCCAAAACATTTTTTAAAAAATACAGTGCTGGGAATTGAACCTAGGCCTAATCCCTTGCCCTAGCCCTTTTATTTTGAGACAAGGTCTTTCTATGTGGCTGAGTTGTTTGCCAGGCTGGACTCAAACTTGTGTTCTTCTTGCCTCAGCTTCCCACAGGGCTGGGATTTAAGTCCGAGCTTGGCACTTTTTTTTTTTTTTTTTTTTTTTCCCCGCTGCTGAGGCATTTTATCTGTATGTTTTACATCCTTAGAAAAAGAATCCCAGGATTCTTCCTCCTGTGTGTTTTCGTCGTGCTTCTTCATGGTCCATGATGCCAGTTAAGGCTGTCAATACAGTGAAACCAACCTGACGAGGTGGGAGCACGTTATTCCGCCATTTTTCCAGCCCTTTCAGCTGCACATCAAACCTGGGGCAGATCACGCCTCACTTGCTTAACCTGCCTGTGAGGGTCACAACAGTTCCTCCAGCCCTGTGATCATCAGTGACTTCAAATTTGCCGATGTAACCACGCTTCATCCTCGCAGTTAGAAACCGGACGATGACTTCGGAGCAGACCTTATGAGGGCCTGGCATCAGCCTCTCTTCGGCATTGTTGACGCTCGTGAGAGCCTCAGCCGGGACATTCACGCGCACCATGATGGTTGCACAGAAAGATGGTGGAAAAAGCCGGCACTTTGTTTTGACTGTCAATTTGGTTCTGAATTCCTCGGCATACATTGAGGAAACTTGAGGCTAATGTCATACTAGTCTGTGCTGTGACTTCAGCACATTGACCACGAACTAAAAAGCTGACATAAAATCAAAGGGGGTTTCCTTTAAATAATTTTTTTTTTTTTTAAAAAAAGAGTCATTGCTTTAAGATTCTGTACAAGTGCTTTTACTGAACTTCCAAATTTAGGGTTTTATTTCCTCTTTGTGGGATAAATTTCAAATCTTTCCATCTTCAATATTTGTTACTAATTCATTTCTATTTTCAATTCTCCTTACTCAAGATTGGGACAACTGAATTATTGGCATGAAGTGAGTCAGAAGGAGAATGAAGAACTTTTTGGAAGAAGGGAGGTAGTGGATATGAGACATACTAAAAGAAGAAGCTGAGGAACATAGCTTTTTGATTTAGAAATATTCTGAGGGCTGCCCAGTAGTTTGTAGGGCTTCCAGTATGCACAGTTTGTACCCTTAGGGAATGTTAGAACAGACACTGTTGGCCTTGTCTTTTTGGATGGGGACATGGAAGTGCTGAGGGTTGTGGTTATGCTTGGGCCATGTGTCATTCAACCAACATACGATAGACCTAAGCCAAGGTCCCAGCACCTGTGTGTTCAAGTCCACAGTTCTTTCCCCTGCAACCTGCTGGACTACACGTGCTCTGAGGGACACTGGGAAAAGGGGCCTGTGGCCATTCTCTGCATATTGTTTGTGTGAAAAAGCATGGAAGGAAAAACATTGTGCAAAAGGCACCCTAGCAAATGAGCCACAGAATGGGGAACATTCGTGGTCTCCCTGGCCCCACTCATCTGACTCCCTGTTTACCAGTTTCTTTTTGAGCCAAAAAGGAACTGAGAGCAAGACCTCAGTATCACTAACCGATTCCTGCTCCAGCAGTTCTCAGAAGGACACAGCAGGATGTGATGAGTCTGCAGATGTCGGGGTGGGGGCCAGAAGTCAGGCAGGGAGAAGGGTCTGGTCAGATGACCGAGCTGTCCCGGCACGGTGGGTGCTTCCACTATGGCCAGTCACCTCAGTCCCAGGGTTCTGTGGAGCTGAAGCTATTTCCTTCAAATTTTGAGAACAGGTGTCCTTCCAGGGAAAGATGACACATCTTACAAAGACATAGACCTCTGCTTTTAGTAAGTAGACTTCCAGATGTGGCTGTGGCCAGACATGTGGTTGAGATCCTTTCACCCTTAGTTTTCTTTTATTTATTTTCACTTTTTTTTTCTCCCCAGAACTGGGAATTGAACTCAGGCCCTTGGCTTGCCACGGAAGCGCTTATTCCACTGAGCCATCTCCCCGGCTATTTATTTATTTATTTATTTCACTTTTTTTTTTTTTTCCACCCCTAGTTTTCATGTCTGTCATGTTTTGAGACAGGTTGTCCACAGTGATTTGTTTCATTCAACAGCATTCTCACCAAGGCATCTGTGGCCATCTCTCCCAGCCACTCCTACCACAGTTGCAGCCACTGGGACTACAATGCTTTTGAGCTGCTTCTGGCATAGTAGCGTAGCTTGGAATGACTTTCTCCCACCAAGACACGTAGGTAAGCAGATTCTTATTTGCCTCCCTCCTCCAGTGTGGCTATACTTATTTTATGGATGAAGGAACTGAGACTGGAACATATCAAATAACTTTGTAAGCTCATGGATCACATAGTAAGTGCAGTCAGAAACAGCCTGGGATTTAAACCTAGGTTTTCTCTGGCTTCTGACAGTGTCCTTCAAAAAACATGCTAAGGGCTGGCTAGATAGCTCAGCAGAGTAAAGCACCTGCTTAGACAGAGCAAAGTGGCCGGAGTTCAATCCCCAGTGTGCTGTGCTGGCCCTGCCCCCAGGGGTGCTCTGAGACAGTGATTGAGACTGGTCATGGTAGTGTGCACCTGTAATCCCAGTGCTTGGGAGGGTGAAAACAGGAGAATCACTATGAGTCAGATCTGTGTAATGAGACCCTGTATTAAATACAAAATAAAAAAAGAGAAGCCAGGGAGATGGCTTAGTAGAATAAGCGCTTCTCTGGCAAGCGCAAGGGTCTGAGTTCAATCCCCTGTTCCACCAAAAAAAAAAAAAAAAAAAAAAAAAAAAGACAACACCATGTTAAATCTGAACTAGTCACTTTCCTAGGTATCCACCTTTTCATTCATAAATATATAAAATAATAGAATTGTTATGATCATTCATTTATGTTTTTGTTCAGTGTTGTTCTTTGGGAGTCTCACAGTTCAGTTTCTGTGTGTTTTCATTACTATTCAACATCTTAGGTTCTCTTGAGAACAGATTTGTGGCTGGGCCCAGTGGTGCATGCCTGTAATCCTAGCACTTGGGAAACTGAAGCAGGAGGACCACGAGTTTACAGCCAGCCTGGACTACATGGTGAAACCCTGTCTTAAAAAATAAAAACCAAACAAACAAACAAACGAAAAGAATTCTGACAACTGCCATTTACCCATACCTCTTGGGTTCAGGAAATAGAAAGAGGAACTTGCCTTTGGATCATTGAGGGGAGGTAATGGGACAAAAGAGGGGAAATTTCACTGCTTATTGTGCAATACAGAGGTGCATTTACAATGAATATTTTCAGAGGTGGTAATTTTAAATCATGCATGTGACTGTCTTAGAAACTAAAATAATTTTGAGAACTAAAGAATGAGAAGGTTGGATGAAGTGTACCATCATGTGATCAACCATACGTTATAAAATGGGTACTTGCTCAAAATGTAAGCCATCACACATTTGATCTCTTAGCAATTATAAGAAAAATTCTCTTAGGCTGGGGAGATAGCACAGTGGTTTAAGTGCTTTCCTGGTAAGTGGAAGGACCTAGGTTAGATCCCTGGTACCACATAACATGCCGGCCTGGACACCGTGCTGCCTCAAAACTGGGCGTTGTGCTGCACACCTATAATCCCAGCACTGGAGAGGCTGAGACTGGAAGATCACTATGAATCCAAGCTACATAGTGAGATCCTGTACCAAATAAATAATAAAAGAGTAAAAAAAAGAAAAATTTTCTTAATCAGTATTTATTAAGATTGCAGGCTCCAGGACAGAAAGTCAATAGCACACAAAAGTCAATTGTATTCCTATACAATGATAATGAACCTATCAGGAGTGAAGTCAAGGAAACAGTTCCATTCAGAATAGCTCAAAAAAAAAAAATCTAAGAATGAACCTAATGAAGGAGGTGAAAGATTTCTATAAAGAAAATTAGAACTATGAATAAATTGAACACATGAGAAAATGGAAAAATATACCTTGTTGGGCTGGCAGAGTAAATACCGTTAAAGCAATCTATAGATTCTATGCAATCCTTACAAAAATACCAACAATACTCTTTAAAAAACTAAAAAAATCAACACTAAATTTCAGCTGAAATACAAAAAAAAAACCCAAAACCAAAAAACAACAACAACAAAAAACCAAAGAACAGAATGGCCAAGGCAACCCTGAACAAAACAGACCAATGCTGGCGGCTGTACTATGCTGGTCTTCAAGTTGTACTATAGAGTTATAGCATCAAAAATAACACGGTACTGATGCAAAAACAGAAATGGGGACCAATGGAATTGAGGACAGAAACAAGCCTAATGATTGGCCTACAGCCATCTGATTTTTGACTTGTTCTTTTTTTTGGTGAAACCAGGGATTGAACTCAGGCCCTTGTGCTTGCCAGGGAAGCACTTAGTCCACTGAGCCATCTCCCTGGCCCCTTGCCATTGATTTTTGACAAAGGGGCCAAAAAATGTAACTGGGAAAAAGACAGTCTCTTTAACAAACGGTAGTGTGAAAACTGGAGCCACTCACAGATAACTGAAACTCTATACATATCTCTGACCCCGTATAAAAATCAAGTCAGAACAGATCAAAGACCTAGATGTGTAACAAGAAGCACTGAAACTGCTGGAAGACAACACAGGGGAAACATTTGAAATCATAGGGGTGGCAAAGGTTTTCTGAATAGGACTCTGAAAGTACAGGGAAGCTGGGAAGATGGCTCAGTAGAATAAGTGCTTCTCTGAAAGTACAGGGAATAATTTCAAGAATCAACAAATGGGTGATATCAAATGGAAATTTCTGCACAGCAAACAACTGAATGAAAAGATGGGATGGTTTTAGATGTACCCCTAACACTTCATGCAAACATAAGTGGGGCTTTTTCAGAGGAAGTTTGATCTAGAGTGTGTGATTAATCCATGGTACAATCCTGGCGTTAATGGTTCGAGACTACTAAATCTACAGATTGGTCTGGTATTGTGCTAATCCCAGTAGCTTGTCTGAATTTGAATAATCCCTTGAACTGTTTCTCTTCTTTGACTTTTGTCTGCTGTCATTCTGCCTTGGAGGCAACTGATTAAGGTCTGCAACTTCCACAAACTGTCAGCTAGCAATGCTTCTCCTTAACTATGTTTTTGTTTGTTCTTCCTCCTCTAACTTTGAGTGTCAGGTATTTTGTCTCAACAGTAAGAGAAAAGAAAAAAAAAACAACAAAAAACAATAAGAGAAAAGTAACTAGACAAGAGACAACCCACTGAATGGAAGAAAACATTTGCCAGCTACTCTTTCAACAGAACGTTAGTATCTAGAATATACAAAGAACTTAAAGAAATTAATCCCCATAAAGCAATGAGCCCAATTAGAAAAAGTAGGCTAATAAGCTGAATAGATACTTCTCAGAAGAAGTTCAAGTGGCCAAAGTACACAAAAACCTGTTCGGCATCTCTAGCCATCACAGAAATACAAAATCAAACTACTCTGAGATTCCAATCTTAAGTCAGAATAGTGATCAACAAGGATATAAAACCAACAGGCCCTCATGAGGATGCAGTAGGGGTGTGGGGTTCCTTCTTACATTGTTGGAACTAGCACACAGCAATGGAAACTACTATGCTAGTTCCTTAGAAGACTAAAAATAGAAATATCATGTGACACAGCTGCTCCACTCCTGGACCTGTTCCTAAAATAATTAAGACTACTCATTAGAGTGTCATATGCATGCCCACGTTTACAGCAGTGCAATTTAAAGTAGCCAAGATGTGGAAGCAGCCTAGATGCCTGTCAACAAATGAAAGGATAAAGAAAATGTGGTATATGTGCATAACAGAATATTACTTAGCCATGAAAAATGCTGAAATCTCACTGGCAGGAAAAATGGATGGGACCAGACACTACTACCTTCAGTGTAACTAGTCAGAATCAGAACATTAGGTATCACATGAAATGTAGAGATGCATACATTAATAAATAATTAAAATGAGGAGAGAAAACCAGCAAGTAGACTTCTGAAGATGGGGAAGGAGACAAGTGGGAGAGGGAAAAATAGAAAGGGAGGCAATGGGATTAAAATATAAACACCCCACAGCTAACTTCCCCAAATAAGTCCCATTATCATGTAATATTAATATGCACTAATACAAAAGTGCTGACTAAAAATAAAAAAAAGAAAGAAAAGACTGCAAGCTATCCGCTGATAAGAGAATTACAAATGTGGTGATGCATACACATACATGTGTTACCTATCAATTCTAAGACTAGTGGTCACTTCTTGTCTTTTTTTTTTTTTTTTTTTGGTACCAGGGATCAAACTCATGATCTTGTGCTTGCCAGGCAGATGCTTAAACCACTGAGCTATCTCCCTAGCCCTGTCTTCTTTTCTTGGCCACTCTGGAGACAGCATTTTCTTCCTTGAGCATAAGATCTTGCTTTTTTTCCAGGCTGCTGTATTTTCATAATTACTACGAACATACAGAAGGGTAGTTTACAAAAGGGTAAATAGCGCCATCTAGTGTCTAAGAACACAAACACAAGCTGTTAAATCCACTTTCGTTTGGTGAATCAGGTGTAGTGGGGAGTTAGCCTCTGGGTAGGTAGTTAGTGACAATTGAGACGACAGGGTCTCCTGTTTCCACCCTTCAAGGAGCTGACAAAACATTTCAACAGTTGAAGGGGCTGGAGAGATGGCTCAGTATAATAAGCACTTCCCTGGCAAGCATAAGGACCTGAGTTCAATCCCCATTAAAACCATTTGAGGAAAGAAAGCTTTCTTCCAAAAGGAAACTAATGAAGATAAAATGATTAGGATAATACAAATGTCAGTAGATGAATCCTTAGCTTTATATTTCTTTCCAAGATGTAAATACTTGTATCCATGATTGCTAACAATGAATAACTTTAATAAAATATACATACAACATGTCTATCACAAGTCTAATATATATGCCTCCCACAATCAGCTCCCAGAAATAATCACATTAACAGATATATATCTTTCAATAGTTTTTTTTTGTGGAATCGGGGATTGAACTCAGGCCCTTGCACTTGCCAGGGAAGCGCTTATCCCACTGAGCCCCTCTTTCAATAATTTTTTTTTATAAAGAGATGCACATGTAGATACATATATTTAAAATATATGAGCTTAGCTATCATTGCTTTTGTAAGCTAGTTTTTAAAGAAACTTTATAATATAGGTAACATTATATGTGTGGTACTTGTGATAGAAGTCAAGGCCTTGGTGTTGAGCTACACCCCAGCCCTTATTTATTTATTTATTTAATCTGGAAACACTGTCTTGCTAAATCACTAAGCTGCCCAGACTGGACTCAAACTTGGGATTCCCAGAACGTTGGAATTACAGGTCCCAGAACATCCTACTCTTAATAAATTCTTAATAGTTGTTAATATTTCACTGGACAAGAAAAGCCAGTCTTTCAGCCAGTCTATTACTTTCCTTGCTTTCAGCTTCTTGTTATTATACTAGACAACGGATACTGAACTGATGGTTTTCAAGAAATCCTCAAGTTCCTTCAGGACTAGGACTCTAGGATGGCAAAATAACTGTTTTACAAAGTGATGGTTTTATTATGGCAAAGGGACACATTAAGGTCTGCAAAGGGAAAGGTGCTTGGTAAAGTCTAGGAGAAACCTAGGCATCCCTTCCCAGAAGGCTCACACAGGGAGTGCTGAATGCTCCCAGCAGCGATGGGTGGTAACACTCTGTGCAAAGTAGGCCACACAGGAAGTGAGTGGCTTATACCTGGCGCCAGGGTTTCCACTGGGGGATAGCGACACGGGCTTGTATCACCTGCATGACTGTCCTTAACCGTTCAGTCTCCAGCTTCTCAGAGGTCAAACTGACACCTAGGACTTTGGGCACACAAAAATAGGCCTTTACTGTAAGTCACATAATTAGCATAAATGATCGAGTCAGACTGATACAGCCTGGCCTGGCGTGGTAGCACATGCAATCAGTTCACCATTAGTCATTACCATAAACTATGTAGGCAAACTGATACAGCGTGGGCTAGGAGCTGGCCCAGGGTCAGTGCCCCTGGACACTGGCCTTTCTTGGGAAGGTGCAGGCTTGAGTAACAGGCGCCGGCACAGCTGACCTTTTCCTATACTGATGCCCCTTGTGTCTGATCTGACACGGCTCAGGTCCTTAGCTGCCCAGCAACCGGGGTCAGCTTCCTCATATACTCTCCATTGCCTTTGGCCAAACTCTTCTCAGTCTTCTACCCTCACTCTGCATGCGGGAACCAGGTTGTTTTCTTTTTTCATTCATAAGATGGAAAACATCTAAAACAATGAACTTCTCACTGCCAAACCACCGAGCCTCCCTGAACCCCTTATCTCCTTTCCTTTGGTTACTATGGAAGACATAATCTTTTACCTGCTCTGCTGGACCACATACCTCCCCATTTGTTCAAGAACTCCTGGCCTGGGGATGTAGTGGGAGAGCATGTGTTCAGCATCTGAGAGGCCCTGGATCTGGTCCTCAGCACTGGGAAAAAAAAAAAAAAAAAAATTCCTTTTCTTTGTATCTTTGAATTCTTCCCCCAGGCCTTCTGGACCTTTTGCAACTTTGTTTTGCTGCTTTTAAGGCAGGGTCTCACCATGTAGATCAAGCTGACTCTAAACTCAAGGATCCTCCTGCCTCAATCTCCCACGTGCTGGAAACACAGGTATGAGCCATGTCTGGCCTCACCAGAACTTTTAAAAACCTTCTTTCTTACCAATATTTGTATGTATTTTTTTCTTCTTCTTGGTACTAGGAATCAAACTCAGGTGCTTGCACTTGCCAGGTGGGTACTGAGCTATACCCCTAGTCTCTATATTTTAAAGAAACACCTCCCTCAAGTTCACATTTCCCTTTGACTTCATATCTCTTTTCTTCTTGAAAGATTAGTCCAGGGCTGGGGAGATGGCTCAGTGGAATAAGCGCTTCCCTGGCAAGTGCAAGGGTCTGTGTTTAATCCCTGGTTCTGCCAAAGATTAGTCTACGCTAGCTCCTCCTTTTCTCTGCTCCCCGTCCCTCCCTGTTCCTGGCAATCAGGCTCCCTTTCCCCAACCCATGCCCAACAGCCTCGCTGGAACTACTCAGCATGCTTAGACCCCTCAATTAAGTCTAACAGCAGCTTTTAGTTCTTCTGAGATACCATCATTCTCTTTGGCTATGCTGCAGTTTTCTTTGTGGTTGGTTTGAGACAGGGTCTCATTAGGTAGTCCAACTTATGGATCCTCTTGCCTCAGTCTCCAGAGTTGGAGTGCTGGGATTACAGCACCATGCTCAGCTTCTTGTGGGTTCCTGGCTCTTAAATCTCATCTTTCCCCAGCAATCTCTTCATTTCTTTTGGACTTTATACTTTCATCCCTGACGATCTCACCAATCCTAGTTTATTTATAAATGTCACTGGCTTGGGCCTGTGGTGCCCAGGGCAAAAATAAAACCTTTTTTTTTTTTTTTTTGTCTTTTTGAGACAGGGTCTCACTATGCAGTTCAGGCTGGCCTTAAGCTCACTTTGTAGCTCAGGCTGGTCTCGAACTCACGACAATCCTCCTGCCTCAGCCTCCCGAGTGCTGGGATTACAGGCCTGTGCCACCACACCCGGCTTCAGAAATAGAAACCTTAAGATACCTTTTAAAAATATAGTTCACTGACCCTCATTGTGGAAAAAAGGAATTTCAGGACACATATGCAAAAGAGACACAAGTAGAATTTATTAGGCAAAAACAGCGGCAAAGTCATTCAGCAAAAGCAGAAAGCAGCCTTTATTGTAAAGCAAGAGCAAACAGCTTTCTGGGGGCTCAAAAAGTGTTAACCTTCAGGATAAACCCTGAGGGTACCTGACTGACCTTATCTGATACAAAAGTTACATTTCTTGTTATATATAGGTCTTGCTTTAGCTCAGTCTTAACCATCTAGCAGAAAAGTATAAAAATGGAGATATATAAAGTCATATTAATATACTGAGCTGTGAATGGCTCAAATGAACAACTTCTGTGGATAACCCACTTCTATTGTGGACTGCTGATCTGTGTTAGATTGTTTTATTTAAAAAAATTACACATATATATAATTAGCTATCCATGTTTTTGTTATACCCTGACAAAATTGACTCCAATTTGTTGCCCTTCTAACCTCGCCGTGTTCCTGTTCTGTACGCACCTACCCCTCCCAACTCCCTCACCCCTGTGACCCAAGCCTTATCTTGACAGACATCTGTACCCCTTCCCTGTTTTTGAGGATCTTGGCAAACTCTGGGGTACTTGCGACCCCACCCCCCACCCAATGCTGAGCTAATGACCCTGCAACTTTACAGGAATCAACCCAAACTAATGACCCTGCCACTTTATAAAAAGCTCCCCACCCCTCCCCTGCCTTTGCGGTTTTTAGGCTTAAATAGTTACTCATTTCTACACTCAGGGCTCCTCTCTGTCTTTTGGATTCAGAGGGTGCCGCTGGGTACTAGCTAAAATAAAGCGCTTCAAATTTTTGGACTTGTCCCGTTGTCATTTGATTTTTGAGTTACAACAGTTTTGAAAATCTGTAACATGTATTATTGTATGTTACCCTTTTTATGTCATTGTTTCTATTTGTTTTTGCACTTATTTTTCTTTTCAAGTTAAAATACAAATAAATAAAAATTTTTAAAAAAAGGTTACCCTTAAGGGAATTTCAATTTAAGGTTTTTATACTTAAAAAATGACTACAATGCTAAAATCATCCATATAAACACAATAAAGACTTTTTTTTCCCTTTTAGATCAGGGATCAAACTCAGGACACTGCACTTGCCAGGTAGGCACTTATGTCGCTAAGCCATATCCTTGGCCCAACAAATTCTTTTTTTGTTTTTTTTTGTGGTACCAGGGACTGAACTCAGGACCCTGATCTTGCCAGGAAAGCACTTATTCCACTGAGCTGTCTCTTCGGCCCAAAGATATTCTTTATGGGGGTAAGGTTATCTTGTGCCTGGGAAAGAAAATTTTGTATTCTAACAAGGTCCTGAGCCTGGCCTTGATCTCTGACCCACCCACGTGATGCTCATTGGATCTTCCTGGCTCCTTCTTTGGCGTGGCCCCTGCTCACAGCTCCCATTCATACACTAACTGCCAGGTCACCTCACCTCAAGGAAGTTTCAAGCAGATAGGGCTTGCGGAACTTCAGCTGTGTTCTGGAAGTTGCAGTCTTCTTAGGAAGTACAGTCCTTGGTTGTGATACCTTGTGTTTCCTTCCTTTTATTTCTTCTATCATATGTCATAGTGACTGGATATCTTTTCTAGGCGACACAGCTCACTAGCCAACCCAGCCCGTGGTCCCCCTGACTGGGATGTCAGTAAATCCGAAAGCGGGTTTGCTTTTCTTCAGACTCTCTTCCATTATTTCCTATAGCACACTCATTTTTAATTTTTCATTCTTTCATCTTTAACTCATTTTGAGGTTTTTTAAAAAATGTGGTAGAAGTCTAACTTCATTCTTCTGCATGTAGGTTTCCAATTTTTGGATCACAATTTGTTGAGACTGTTCCTCCCCCAGTGTGGTCTCCATGGCCCTGTTGAGGACCTTTGCACCATTTATGTGTGTGTATTTCTGGGCTCTGTGTTTTGTTCTTTTGGCCTTTGTATCTGACTTTAGGCCAGTACCATAACTCTTACTTCACGACCAATCACTGATTTAGAACCTCTCTAGCCTGCCCTCCCTGTAGAAAAAGATTTATTAAGATACCCAGTCACAGAATGGATCCCACTTCCTGACAGCGTGGGCAACACCAAAGCCCAGCCTCCTTACCTTCCCGAATCGCCGAGCAAAGGCCCAAATCCTTTAACAGACCCTTCCCAGCACCTCTAATTAAGAGGCTCTGAAATTATCCACAGCCTCTGGCCAAATAGTAACACCAACTCGTCCAACTCCATTCTCAGGCTGGAAGGCAATGATATACAAAAACTTAAGACTGGTATATACAAAATACACACAACAGTAAGTAGTAAGAAAAGGATTTACAGCCCAACAGAATACAGGAGAGCTGGCGAGTGACAAGAGAAATACAAATGGATTCTGAAGCATTGAAAGCATGTTTCGCTTCAAATGCATGGAGTGACTTGATTTCAAATTTGTAGTCGCTCCTGCTACCTCTAAAGACGTGACACTTGGTTTAGTTTCGGAGTAGAAGTTTACCCTCGACGCCGAAGCCTGGAGGGTCTGGGGTAACATGCTTACGCAGGTTGCCTCGAACACGCTCAGCGTTCCTCCCTAGCTGCTTCACCTTCCGGAGTCGGCGAGATCGTCCGAGCCGCCCAGGTGCGCACGCGCAGGGGAAAGGGCGCTCTAGCCAGCCGTCCACTCGGTGGAAGGACGCTCTAGCCAGCCGTCCACTCGGTGGGAGGCCCGTGGCCGCCTCGCTGCTACGCGCCGCCATGTTGGAGGCACAGCCCCCCAACCATGGCTGCGAGCCCCCGAATCCAAGCATCGACCCAGCCCTCTCCACCAAGCGGATGCTGGAAGTGCGGCCGGGGCTGTACCTGGGTGGAGCGGCGGCCGTCGCGGAGCCGGATCACCTGAGGGAGGCTGGCATCACCGCCGTGCTGACGGCCGACTCGGAACCCGCTTTCCAGGCGGGGGCTGGGTTCGAGGGTCTGCGGAGCCTCTTTGTGCCGGTGCTGGACAAACCTGAGGCCGACTTGCTTAGCCACCTGGATCGGTGCATGGCCTTCATCGGACAGGCCCGCGCCGAGGGCCGTGCGGTGCTGGTGCACTGGTGAGCGTCGGGTCTGGGTGCGAGAGGAACCCCTCCTCGCGTGCAGGCTGCGCTGCTCCCCGGGTGTCCCAGGGAGGCGTAGGGCCTGCTTTCTTTCGTTAGTGTTTTTGGTTCCTTCTGCCGCAAATGGCTGGTTGTTGAGGGGGAGGGGCGAGGGCCACCCGCAGATGAAGGACGGGACGCCCTAAATGGTGTACAGCAGTTTAGGAGGAGTCACCCACCCCAAAGACTGTACGGCCAATTACCGTGTAGGAACGGAAAGATAGGACACTATTCCTGTGATACACCTGCAGCAGTGGTCAGGTTAGCAAGAGAAGACCGTAACAGATTGGATTAATGGAAGTTTTACATGACATGATAGCTAACCTTGAGAAGCGAAGACGCAAAGACACGGGGAAAACTATCCTTTGTATATGTTTCGATGCATTTACAAAGGGACAGATGTGTAGGACTGTGGTTGGAAAAAACGGCTAGGATCTGATGGAAAGGGTTGAGAGGGAAACCTGGGAAGGCCTGTCCATTCAGCTTCTTGGCTTGTGAGCATTCTTTCTTTTTTTAATTTATTTTTATTTTATTAAAATACAAATGTTAATCAGACAGTTTCAAGACATCTTAACCATACACATTCGATGAATTAATACATTGCAAACTATTTTCATAACTTTTTGGTATTGTACAAGGTGCATACATAATATTATATTTACAGATATTATTTTAGCAGATATCTCTTATCACTGAATTAAGAGTGTAGTTGTTTACTTATCTTATTTATTTATTTATTTATTTTGAGCATTCTTACTAGGGCCAGTGCAGGACCCCAAATGGAGCGAGGGTCTTAGCATCCATCAGACAAAATGTGAAAGTACTCTTTTTATGGACAGCTCCTAAGACGGAAAGGTGAAGAAAGAGTGGAGTAGTATTTCTAGGTTTTATGTCTGGTTTTAGAGGACAGGGATTCTAGTTTCTTTGACCTGCCTTAGGGGAGAAAGGAAGCAGGAGAAAAGATTAATTAGAAGAAAAGTTACACAAATGATTCTGTGCATGGAAGCAGTCATAAAATCAAAAAAATTTACATAGCCCTGTGCTGTAGGGGAAGGGGCAAATGGGGAGTGTAAGAAAATATTTTTTTAAGCGAATGGTAAATGATTTTTAGGTGAATTCCTTGGGCTTGAAGAAACACAGTGGTCTGGGATAAAATAAGGAGCTGCAGAACAGACAGCATATTGTCAGCGATTCTGTTTGGAATATTGAATAGGACCAAATAGATAATGGAGTATCTGACAAAAATCTCAGCACATCCAGACAGACAGACACTCAGTAGTCGATTTTGTGACACACTTATCTTTCTCCCTGGTATATGAGTTTAGTTAACGAGAATTTAGGAAAGTCATGAGGGGAATTGTTTTCTTGGTGGGGCTGAACTTTAAGCAAACAGGAAGATAGAGTAAAGCTTCTTAGAGCATCTGTTGCTATGGTCCTTTAATTGATAAATAATCAGTCTGTCATATATAGAAGTGATAACCCCTGGATTCCTTCAGTATTATAGTGGCTACTCCTTGGCACCTACAAGGATTAAAACCCTAAGAGCTGAATGAATGCCCCCCATTAAAGCTGTCCAACAAAGGAAAAAATTTTCCCTTTTCAGTAGGTGGCCTTAGGATGGTAACAAATCTTTTGATGTAAACCTATTTGATCTAAAAGATGTATCTAAAGCTGAGGAAATGGTATTGTCAGAGTTGCAACTGTAAACATGTAATTTATACTGAATCCTGAAAGATCTGTAGGTTGCCAGATGATCTAGAAAAAGACATCTCCTTGATACAATAATTAGCTGTCTAGACCCTTCTCAAACTGTTAACAAAGGTTCCAATTTCTCCCAACTGAGATTTCTCTTTTGGAAACTTCTGCTGTACTCCTTGTTAGTGTATTCTGGATGAAATGAACTCTTCTGACTGCTAGAATTATAGGCGTGTGACACCATGCCCAGTTACTTGTGTTTTCTGTATTCCTTATCAATTGATGAACTTTTTTCTGCTATTCACCTTACCCTATATGCTGTATGCTATCTCTTATGGCAGATACTAAGAGAGATTAACAAAGGTTAAGGTTATTGAGAATGAAGTGTAAGAGTAGTTTAATTTCTCTTGCTGTGTATCAGCACTTGTTTTGAATATTTATATGAAGTACATAAGACAATGATCAACTCAAAGTCTAGCATTAGATCAAAAGGGAATTTCATTACTAAGAGCAAAAGAGCTTGAGTTTGTTCTGGAGCCATTAGAAAAGCTTTAAAAGTTAGTAGAATTAGTTTTGAGTAGGTAGTCCGCTTGGTACAGGGGAGATAATGTAACTCTAAGCCTGATTTCAGATACGCTGAATTCATGTTCTGCAGAATCAAAGAGTGAAGTCCAAGGAGAAACAGGTTAAAGAGTAGGAAAAATTTATTGAGATAGCTCCTGGGAGGCAGGAGCAGACTCCAAAGTGAGTTGCCAAGGAGCCCACTTCTCAAAGGAAGTTTTTAATAGCAAAATCATGAGGTCAATAAATACAACATGGGTCAAACTATAATCAACCAAGATATACAAGATTACAGCTATAGTCTCCTAGGTAGTATTGATTCAGTTGGGAAGCAGGTCATGTAGCAAGTGTACTGGGGAAGAACAAAGACCTTCTTTAGGAAGGGATGGATCAGGGGTCCTGGCCATCCACAAGGGTGATGGATCTCAAGACGTTAGGGGCACAGGTGATACCCATTACCCCTTGGGGAGGTATACAGGCCTAGTCATTTCATCTTTATCTTGAGGCCTGGCCTTCAACAGATGTACATCTGGCCTTAGTTGTAATGAGTTCTCATTCTCTGCATTGACTCCCTGGAGGGTTTAACCTTGTCTGACTTGCCTATAATATCTCTACCTAACTTGGCAGTCTACAGTACAGTCATATGGTTCAGAATTCAAAAGAAGGAAATAAAGGAACAATTCTTTTGCACTCTGGTAAAATTTCAGAGACAGTAGGGTAGAGTAGAAGTAGAGATGAAGTGGACCTGAACTCAACCATTACCTGAACTGTTTTTGTTTTTAATTGTTGCTATTTGCTATTTTATTTTGAAGGTCTCTTTTTCAGTCATGCAGGAGTGAGTCGAAGTGTTGCTGTAGTGACTGCTTTTGTGATGAAGACTGACCAGCTGACTTTTGAAAAAGCCTATGAAATCCTGCAGACTCTCAAGCCAGAAGCTAAGTGAGTTCTTTGTTAAGCAATGATTCTGCTTGGCTTATAAGAATTTTATTTAAAGAAAAGTGAACTTTATGTTTTTTCATTACAGGATGAATGAGGGGTTTGAATGGCAACTAAAATTATACCAGGCAATGGGATATGAAGTGGACACCTCTAGTGCAATTTATAAGCAATATCGTTTACAAAAGGTTACAGAGAAGTATCCAGGTAAGAACAATAATTGTTAGTATTGCTGGACTTTTTCTAGATGTCACTTATTGACACTAAATGCATTATTTCACTTTTCCTGGATCTGCCTGAGACAGGTAGTTTCTCTTTTATGCGGCACTGTGGATTGAACTCAGCTCTACCATTGAGCTGCACCCTGTTTTCTTTGAGACATCTCTCCAAAAGTTGCCTAGACAGGCCTTAAATTTAAGCTTCTCCTGCCTCAGCTTCCTGTGTATGTGATTTCCTTTTGAAACTGTGGTCTAATAAATTGCACAAGGTCACATGATTTATAAATGGCTTTAAATTTAGGCAGCCTGGCCTAGAACCCAAGACTGACTTACTGTACTCTCTTACCTTACCCTGATTTCTCATTGTGGAGTTTTTACTTTGAGTTTTTGAATTTCTGAGTTTAGTATGTGCTTCTTTAATTTGTTTTGTTTGTTTCTTTATTTTGACCTTTCTTGAATTTTGTCTGAAAATGCAGAAAGGTAATTCTGAAAAATATTTACATATTAATTATGTCATATAGAATTGCGGAATTTACCTCAAGAATTCTTTGCTGTTGACCCAACCACCATTTCACAAGGAATGAAAGATGAAGTTCTCTACAAATGTAGAAAGTGCAGGTAAAATATTTTGTGTTTTCTGGACAATTTTATCTTGTGTCAGTAGCTGAAAAATACGTGAAGTTTTATTTTCTTGTATCTCTATAGAAAAATTTGTTAAATAATACAGAAATTTCTAGTTTAGATCTGCTTTCAAAAAGAATAGAACTGCTCAAAAGTACAACTACTTGGGTGTGGTGGGTATATACCTATAATTGCAGCACTCTGGAAGTCTGAGGCAAGTTTGAGCCCAGCTTGGGTAACTAAGTGATTTAGACTCTGTCTCACAATTGAAAAAGGGTGGTGACCAAAAAAAAAAAAAAAGAGAAAAAGAAGTAATCAGGTTGTAATTTAAGTAGCGTGGTCTACCTTGTATTATCTTGTCTGTTAAGAAATTTGCACATTCCATCTGTTTCTTTTCCACCCTTTTGGAAGTCATTAATATTTTGTTTGTTTGCAAATTGTAGACGATCCTTATTTCGAAGTTCAAGCGTATTGGCTCATCATGAAGGAAGTGGGCCTGTGGCCTTTGCTCACAAGAGGGCGGCACTGTCCCTCTCGCTTACCCCAGGCAGTCAGGCTCAGTGCACTTCCTACTTCATTGAGCCTGTGCAGTGGATGGCAGCTGCATTGTTGGGAGTGATGGACGGACAGGTGGGAATGCGTTTTATTTTCTATGGCTTCATTGTGTCATCTATATTTTGTTCCATTTTGCATTTTAAATCATATTTTAACCCATGTTTTACTCCTTCTTTCTTCCTGAAGATCATACTTTGCCAGTGTACATAAGACTATCACAAATAAAGCCTTTTTTTTTTTCTTGGTGCTGAGGATTAACCCCAGGGTTAGGCCTATACTTTACTATAAAACTACACTCTTAACCTGAAAATAAAGTGTTTTTAAAAACTTGGCTAATCCCCAAGTAATACCTACATTTTGTTTAGAACCACTGCTCTAAATGAATAGATTCCTTGATGTTACTATTCTATGTTTTCACGTGTAAGTGTACGTTACAGAAGCTTGAGGTGGGCAAATTGCAAGTTTGAGCCCGGCCTATGTATCTTGGTGACTTAATCAGACTCTGTCTTAAAATAGAAAAGGTCTGAGGTATAGTTCAGGGCAAAGGTCTTGGGTTCAATCCCCAGTACTACAACAAATATACAAAAACCCCAACTAACTAACTACTTTCTTTCTTACTTTGTTTTTTTCTTTCTTTTCTTGGTACAAGGAATCAAATTCAAAATATTGTGCTTGCCAGGCAGGCACTGTGCCACTGAGCTATTTCCCTGGCCCATTATTTTTATTTATTAGTATTAATATTAGTATTTTTAGGTAAGGGTCTACAGGGTGCTCAGGGTCTCACTACTAGATCAGACTCAAAACACAGCTTTACAAAAACAAATGATCCACCTATTTATAGCCTCCCTGGAGCTGGGGTTATAGGCTCCCGCCACCACACCCACTCTCAATTGCTGTCTCAGTTTACCCCAGGGGCGGGGCTGGGGCAGGCCCAGGGATTGAACCTCTAGCCCCAGCACCTGCTTTCAGGCGCTTTAATCTGCTGAGCTATTTGGTTGGCCCCCATTATTTTTAATTAATCAGAATATGTTGGCAAGATCTGAATTTTGCAATGAGGTAAGTTAAGGATTTAAAAATTAGGCTTAAAATCTGTCTGTTGGATTTAGGTCTCTTTTCCTGATCTGTCAATTTGGTATGTTTGCTATGAAATTATTTTTTCTTGTTGTTAAAGAATCCAGCTAAGATAAGCATCCTGTGTCAGCCACATTTCTCCTTTAATTGGAAAGTATCCGTAGCATAAATAAATATAAACATGTATTTCCTTGCTAGAGGTTGAACTCTGGGCCTATGAACTACACCTCTAGCATCATAGAATCATAATCGTTATGAATTTGAAGGTTTTTGTATGGTTTGTGTAAGAGTTTATTTAATAGATATTTTGTGAAGCTTTTTCACTATATTGTTTGAAGAATATAGGAGCTTTATAAAATAGGAAAACCAGAAATATTTGCAATTTATACATGAGGAAATATAGTTTGTATTAGTTAGCTTGGAAAATAGTACCTTGCATTCAAACCCGTATGTTCAAATAAAGCTGTGTTTTGAAAAACAAGATATAAAGCCAGGCCTGGCAGTGCGCACTTGCAGTCCTGGCACTTGAAGGCACGTGCCTCGCCTGTGCTGCTGAGGCAGGAGACTGCTGTGAGTTGAGTTCTGAGGCAGCTTGGCCTACATTGTGAGTGCATGCATTCATGTGCATGCATTCATTTAGAGAAAAGCAAGTTCATATGGGGATTTTCAATGCCAACCTGAAGTGCTACAAATATTTACAATGGGCATGGTCTTCAAGCCAGAACTCTACTACTAAATATATACATCACATAGATTCTACACAAGAATTCACATATACAAAGAAGTATACCTAATATTGTGGTATATTTTGTTTTGTTTTTGTTTAAGACAGGATATCACTATCTAGTTCAGAATGCCTTGAACTCACAATACTGTAAAACTAGTAAAATTTTGTTTATAGGATGAAAAACGTTAACCCTAAAATGTTCACTTTGAATTTTCATGATTACTACTGAGGAGCAGTATCTTTACTGGTCATGTATACTTTCTTTTTCTGTGAATTGATTCCATATTCTTGGCTCTTTTTTCTTTTTCTCCTTGGTAGGAGCTTTTTACATGTTCTTATGTTTCATTTAATTTGCTACAAATATTTAACAGCTTGAGAATTGTGAGATATTTTGTTGATGTAATTTTAAGATATTTAGTATCAAATTTGTTAGTGTTTTCATTTATAGTTTCTGAGTTTTATGCCCACACTTTCTGTAGCTCGATTAAAAATAAAAATCCCTATCTTGTACCATACACAAATTAAAGCTCCAAAAGAATGATGCTGTAACTACATTAGGCAGAATATAAAGAATTGTTAGCATTTTTAGGATTACCTATTTTACTGGAGCATCAGTTTATTTGTTTTTAAAGTCAAGAATCTCATTTGTATGCTGTCAGTGCCAGCTAGTAACAGGACATAAAATCCTAATATGCTTTTCTGTCATTTAACCATGATGTTGTTATTTGAAATCTTATGTTACAACCTGATTAAAAGCTCTATAAATGTGTCCTATTCATAGAAGTTTCCTAACTTGGGTTGTAAGCCTTAGCTTTTTTCCCTTTAACTTGGAATTTTTGTTTCTATTGGTATAAGATGCATCTTAGGTAGTAATGGTAGTCCCTTTGATTACAGTACATTTCCAGAGCCTTTATTAAAGTTCCTTGAAAATATGAGCCATGTCCCATGTCTTACTATTTTTATATCTCATATTGTTAAAGACATTATTGATTTGATATTAAAATGAGTGAAGAAAGTAACGCATTTGTTTTATTTCAGCTTCTTTGCCCAAAATGTAGTGCTAAGTTGGGTTCCTTCAATTGGTATGGTGAGCAGTGCTCCTGTGGTAGGTGGATAACCCCGGCTTTTCAAATACATAAGAATAGAGTGGATGAAATGAAAATGCTACCAGCTTTGGGATCACAAACAAGAAAATGATGAACTTGTCACATTGGGTAACATGGAAGAAACCTGTTGGTGATTCGTGTTACCTTTGCTTATCGTCATTCGTGGCTGAATAGCTAGTTTTTAGGCCATTTCATTTGGAATGTGAGAAGATAAAAATCACTTGGTGTTATGTGAAAATTATGTGCCATTATATGTATTACATAATATAAGTAGAGTACATGACAAAGGTTTTTAATTATGTACATTTTATTTGATTTGATATTAAAAGCATTTATAAACCAGATACTTTGTTTCATCTATTTTTTAAAGTTTTGGTTTTTGGCATGTTTGTCATGTTATTTTTAAGGTCTGGGTATAAAAATTTGCCTGGAATTGGGGCTGGTGTGGCATGTGGTGCTGTGGTCCCTGCATTTGCCTAAGCAGACACTCAGTCTACTGAGCTATCTTGCTGGCTCTTAAGGGACAGTGTCAAACCTATGTGTATCTGGATTTTTCTTGGAAACATGAAGGAAAGGGAACTGGTAAAACACAAGATTAAGATGTGTTTTTCTGGTTATTGTTCAGAAATCTAGTTATCTACATTTCTAGAAAAATGTACATGAGAGATATGTTCTGTAGGGGGAGGGGAGCGAGGGATTAAACCCAGCCAAGGCTTTCACTCTGAATTATATCCCAGCCCTTTTTATTTTTTAGGCAGTTCACTAGGTCACTGCCCAATTTGGGCTTGAATTTGTGATCGTTCTACCTCAGTTTCCAGAGGTGTCAGGAGTATAGGTGTACAGAACTGCAGCCAATGAGATACCTGTCTGGTTATTTTGCTCTCATTTCTGGGACAATATATCTGACACCCAGAGTTAAGGAAGGATAGTTTTAATTTAGGTCACAATTTGTGGAGGCATAAGTCCATAACAGATTGGCTGTAAGGCAGAGTGGCACATGGCAGAGGATAGCAGTTCATGGCAGCAGAAAACAGCAAAACAACAAGAGCAGAAAAGGAGGAACAGCTGCAGTAGCAGAGGCAGCGCCGCCTCTCCTTGTATTACACTTAGGTTATGGGGCAGGTGTAGCAATCACACCCATAATCCCAGCATTGGATCACAAATTAATCACAAACTCTAGAAGCCCACTGCAGGACTACATGAGGCTTTGGGGGGAACAATTAGAGACAAACCATAACAATACCTCTTGTAATCTATGTGTTAGTGTTGGTGTGCCTCCTCTTTTTTTTTTTAAATATATTTAGCACCTTATATAAATAAGGTCTTCAGGGTCTTATTACACAGATTGGATTTATAGTGATTCTCCTGTTTTCAGCCTCCCAAGTGCTGGAATTGCAGGTATGACACCATGCCCAGTCTCAATCTTGGTCTCAGCTCGCTCCAGTGGTGGGTGGGGCCAGCACTGTACATCTGGCTAAGCAGGTGCTTTAATCCACTGAGCTATCTGCCTCTACTGATGAAGAAAATAATGTAGAGTTGCTGTGTATCAATTATTTTTTAGCCCAGTATATTTGAGTATTGGAAAACATATGCCTAAATTAGCTTTTTATTTTATTTTTTTATGTATTTGGTACAGAATCTCACTACACAGCTCAGATTTGTAATGATCCTCCTGTTTCTAGCCTCCCCAGGGCTGAGATTACAGGTGTGTGCCACTATGCTAGGTCCTGTTGGCTGATTGAGTATATCCTGGTCCCTGCATTTGCCTGAATAGGTGCTTAGTCCATTGAATTATCTTGGTGGCCCTAGATTAATTTTTTAAATCTGATCTCTATAGTTACAATTTATTTTACTTAAATGTTAGAACTGGAGCCAGACATGGTAGCAAATGCTTATAATCTTAGCTGTCTGGATGACTGAGGCAGGAAGATTACACATTTGAGGATATCCTGAGCGGTTTAATGACCTAGCAAGACTTTGCCTCAAAGTAAGTAATGAAGAGGTAGGTGATAAAGCTAGTGTGAAGGTCTTGGGTTCAGTAAATATGAAATGAGAAACCCCAAAAGTGTTAGAATTAGCTGGACTTGGTGACACATGCTTAAGATTGAGTAATTAGGATGTGGCAGGAAGATTGCAGGTTCAAGGCCAGCCTAGACTATCTAGTGAGGTCAAACCTAGCCTGAACAATGTAGCAGGATCCTGTCTCAAAAACAAACAAAAACTAAGAATTTGACCTACTTAGGTATTTGAGCGTTTGTGTGGAATTGGAATTAGCTAGTAAAGAACCTATATGTCCTAAAGACATGCTTTTTATTTATATGTCTGTATTAATAAACTCCAACCAAGCAACTGCACTGAATTTAACAAAGTGTAACAGAAGGGTCATGCTTCAAATGCCTGTCATTCTGGTCTTCTATATGTGTATATGTACTTCTTGTCATGACATACTATTACTATACTGCCCTTTTTTAAAGGGTAATAAATGAAAAATAAGACAAAAAAAGTCACAAGACAGTCCTGCTACTGTGCTCTATATGGATGGATTTCTTGCTTTCTTTTTTTTTTTTTTTCTTGGTGAAATGGGATTGAACTCAGGCCCTTGCGCTTCCCAGGGAAGCGCTTATTCCAGTGAGTTATTTCCCCAGTTCTATGGATAGATTTCTAAATATCTATGTAAATATATGTAAGTGTTCATTCCTATTTAAAAACATTTTTTTTCTTCTTCATATTCTGTACGAACTTAGAGTTTAGTATCCCAATACTTGATGGAAAATACATGTTCCATGTTATGCCTATGATGTCTGATAGTTAGACAAATAGTGTGACTAACTGAACTGCATTGTTGCAGCATAATAATAAGCTTTTCTTCTGGAGGGTTAACAACCTAAGTTTGCAGATCAAAAATTGGAGAAAAAGAAAGACTGCAAGGTCAGCCAACATTTTGGCCCTAGCCTTTCAAGGTCAGTGAAGACTTAGGGCATAGGAGAACCTGTACTGTAACATCATGTAACTCAGTTGTGCCCCAAATTTTCTGATCAAGGAGTTATGGGAATGTGATTGATGATGTATAGTGTGCCTAAGGAGAGTCACATGGAGAGAAAACTTTCTCTCAGGCTTCTACAGAGAACAAATTGGTCAAGCAATGGCCATGACTCATCCACATGGCTGATACTGACAAGGGATCAATAAAGTGCGGTACAGGATTACAGGATAAACCCTGAGGGTACCTGACTGACCTTATCTGATACAAAAGTTACATTTTTTGTTATATAGATCTTGCTTTAACTCAGTCTTAACCATCCAGCAGAAAAGTATAAAAATGGAGATATATAAAGTCATATTAATATACTGAGCTGCGAAGGCTCAAATCAACAATTTCTGTGGATAACCCACTTGTATTGTGGACTGCTGATCTGTGTTGGATTATTTTATTTATTTATTTATTTATTTATTTATTTATTTATTTATTTAGTCTTTTCGAGACAGGGTCTCACTATGCAGTTCAGGCTGGCCTTAAGCTCACTTTGTAGCTCAGGCTGGTCTCGAACTCACAACAATCCTCCTGCCTCAGCCTCCCGAGTGCTGGGATTACAGGCATGTGCCACCACACCCGGCTGGATTGTTTTATTTAAAAAAAAAAAAAAAGAAAAAAAATATATATATATAAATTAGCTATCCATGTTTTGAAAATCTGTAACATGTATTATTGTATGTTATCGTTTGTGTCATTTTTTCTATTTGATTTTGCTTTTATTTTTCACTCAAGTTAAAATACAAATAAAATAAATAAATAAACACCAAAATGTGAATAAGTTTTAAAAGCAAAAAAGATGATGTGCACAGTCTTTAAAAATGATTCGTCGAGGTCCGTCATGGTGGTGCATGCCTATAAGTTAGGCACGGGGGAGGCTGAAGCAGGAGAATCATTGTAAGTTTGAGTCAGCCCAAGTTAAAAAGTGATCAATATCTGCCTCTGAACTGCATAGTGAGACTGTCTCCAAAGAAATACAGTGGGACTGGGGAGTTAGCTCAGTAGAGTAAGTGCTTCCCTGGCAAATGCAAGAGTTCAATCCCCATTTTTTTTTCCATAATTTTATTGAAGAACAAATAGCAGTGAGACAGTTTTAAATCCAATTATTTGAATAGATTCAATAATTAATACATTGCATATTGTTTTCTTAGTGGTTATTGTACAAGGTGCAGACATGATAGTCTATTTACAAACGGTTAGAGCAGATGCCTCTGTTCATTGAATTAAGAGACTGTAGTTTTATACCTATCCTTTTTTTAAAGCTGAATTATAGTACAGTTTCTATAATTAATGCTTTTTACATTGTTATCTTCCTAGTGGTTATCCATAGTACAAGAAACGGACAGGATATCCTGTCCACTTATTAGTGCAAATCTTTCTTCTCATAGAATTACATGAAAGTCTGCATATTTATCCTGTTCTGTATATACAAACACAGAATGGTCCTTCCTTTGTTTCCTCTTTTTTTTTTTGTCTTTTTTGAGACAGGGTCTTACTATGTAGTTCAGGCAGGTCTTAAGCTCACTTTGTAATTCAGGCTGATCTTGAACGTACAACAATCCTTCTGCCTCAGCCTCCTGAGTGCTGGGATTACAGGCATGCACCACTACTCCTGCTGGTCCTTCCTTTGTGTCACCCTTTTTTTTTGTTTAGTCCTGTCAGAGATAGGTATTCTATTGGCATTCAATTATTATAGGTGCTTGATTTCAGCAAAACACTCCAACACAGTCCAGCAGTCCACAATAGTAGTGGGTTGTCTGAAGAAGTTGTTGACTAGAGCCATTTACAGCTCAGTATATTATTATGGTTTTATTTTATATACCTCATTTTTATGCTTTTCTGCTGGATGGTTAAGACTGAGACAAAGCAAGACCTATATAACAAAAAATGTAACTTTTGTATCTGATGAGGTCAGTCAAGTCCCCTCAGGGTTTATCCTGTAACCCTGTACTTCACTTTGTAGATCCTTTGTCAGTATCAGCCATGTGGATGAGTCACGGCCATTGCCTGACCACTTTGCTCTTTGTGAAAGCCTGTGAGAAAGCTCTCCATGTGGCTCTCCCTAGGCACACCATATATCATCGATCACATTCCTCTGTGGCTCCATAATCTCCTTGATCAGAAAATTTGGGGCGCAACTGAGTTACATAATGTTACAGTACAGGTTCTCCTATGCCCTGAGTCTTCACTGACCTTGAAAGGCTAGGGCCAAAATGTTGGCTGATCTTGCAGCCCTTCCATTTCTCCAATTTTTGATCTGCAAACTTAGGTTGTTAACCATCCAGAAAAAGAAGCTGTCAATCCCTGGTTTTGCAAAAAAAAAAAAAAAAGGTCAGTAAAAATGCCTCATTGATATGTGGTGGAGCATGCCTTAATGTTGGCACCCAGGGAAGCAGAGGCAGGAAGATGACAAGTTCAAGCCCATCTTGAGACCCTGGGTTCAATTCCCAGTATCACAAAACAACAAAAAACCTTAGCTTTTGACCTATATGGGAACTACTGATATAGCAAATCTCAAAATAGGACTAGAAGTGTTTGGCAAGTTATTTCATAATTTTTTTCTTTTGAGAAAAGAGTTCTTTCATTTCTTTCTGCTTTTTTTTTTTTTTTTTTTTTTTGGGGAGGGGCAGAAAAAAAAAAAAGAACTTAGTATCTTGCCTACCTGGTAGTTTTCCCCTCAAAATAGTGTAATTTAATGTTTTCATACTTTGTGCTAGTCACTAAGCTTAGCCCTTAATGTGTGTCACCTAGTTTGAAGCTCAGAACAATTCTGTGAGGTGAGCCTGTCTAGTCCACCCCTGACCCCAACTGCTTTCTTGTGCAGTACGGAGGATTGAACCCAGGGCCTTAACACTGAGTTACATCACTAGCCACTGAATCACTAGATTGCCTAAGCTGGCTTCAAACTTGTAGTCAGCCAGCCTTGGCCTCCCGGAGTGCTGGGAGTATAGGCATGTGTCATCAGGTAGCTCTTACTCTAATTTTACAAATGAATTAAGTCACTTCTTCCAATTGGTTGAACCTAGAGTAAAGTCAAGACTGATGTAAAATTTCTTTTTAAAAAAAATCTCTCAACCTATCTATATTATGTTTGAATTTATTGTTCAGAGTTCTGTGTCTTAACAGATGTCACTGAAAATGCCAGATTATGAAATCTGATAGTCTCTCTTCCTTTCTTCCTTCCTTTGAACCTAGCTTGCTTGCTCCTCTCCTCTCCTC